>QBDW01000213.1:0-164852 GCA_003261595.1 Maconellicoccus hirsutus
ACCAATTGAAGCCATATGTTATGAGAAGAAATTTTTGAATAATTCAATAAAAATGATGAAAATTTCACAATTTGAAACGCGTTTTCTTCTTTAATTTGTCATTTACACCCTTGAATATTAACCTAACACAAAAATCATCCTCACTAGAATAATCTAGATAAAATTATCTTTCTCCCAGAACAAACCGCATGTTTCTATCTATTTTAGTAATTGAGGTATAATTATTCAAAATCAGTTAACAAAAATGAAAAATAAAATTTTTTGAAAGAGTATACCACTGCCCCTGCGGTCCGGGGGTTAGGCAAACATGCATACATAGACTCAGTTTATGTTGCACAGTTTCTGGGTTGAAGGCCTTACTTCTACCCCGGAACACCCTGTATACTAATTTACATCAGTTTATTTTTTCTCGTTGTAATAGAACACCGTTGTATGGCGTCAATAAGCCGAAATTCTTGTCGAATTCAATGGGGAATTTCATTTTGGGGGATACTCGATATGAGAAATTATTCAGGAGGTGAATCAGCCCCACTTTGACGACCAATTTGGCAAAACGCATTCCTGGAAAAATATATTAGTAGTTTTCTAATATTTAAAATAACTTTTCTGAAAACTACATCGTTTAGTTACCTATACAAAATCTAGGACCTTGTCCAAATGGCAAATAAGTGAAAGCAGGCCTTTTAGCTTTTTCTTCTTCGGTGAATCGTTCGGGACGGAATTCTTCTGGGTTGTCGTAATATTTCTCGTCGTAATGCAGACCAAATGAAGATATCACGATTGGCATATCAGCTGGTATGATGACATCGGTATCTGGTATTTTGTAATTTTTACACGTCCTTCGGACCAGTACAGCGAGAGAAGGGTATTTTCGTAAAGATTCTGGAAATTATTCGAATACTGAGAATTGCAGAATTAAGTGATGAATTTTTAGGACTAACCATCGATAACCATATCAGTGTAGGTCATTTTTTTCAAATCGTCAAAATTGAGTTCACCGTCGTTGGCGGAAAGCACAGCGTGGACTTCGTCTCGAACTTTATCTTGGATCGAGGGATTCTGAGCTAGTTCCAAGAGTAAGTAGCATATGTTCGTGGAAGTCGTTTCGTAGCCGGCCAAGAAAAATAATAGTGATTGAGCTGCCACCACTTCGTTTGTTACTTCTGGAAATTTTTGTATTTAGCAAAAAGTGGAATCGGGTTGGGTAAGATGGGCTTACTGAAATTATTTTCGGTCCCGTCGTCTCCAATTTGATCGAGAAACTTTTTCAGATCTTTTTGATCGTTGATGTTTGAAGGTTTTATTGACGTGTTGTGTTTTAGATTTATCATCAAATCTAAGAAATCATTTCGCGTTATGTTGTTGCGTTCTCGATGAGCAACGGTTTCGTGGATTATGTCTCCGAAAAAGTTTTGAGCTTTTACATCCATTAAAGTGAGGTTAAGTAATTTGATTAGTGTTGAAGGTACATGCACTCTTAGCATACGAATCAGTGTTGCCAATCTGAAATGTAAATTTTATTTCATATAATGGGATATTTAATATGTATTCTACATCATTTGACTTCTGGTCCATTTTTCATCAGATTTTTCAGAAATTTTGTTTTCGAAATTACATTGAGCCTTCAGTTTTCAAGGTAGGCGAAAATAGGTCATTGTCTTTTTTGCAGAGTTTTAAGATATATATAAAATGTATAATAACTAGTTTTTGTATAACTTGAAATTTCAAGGAGTTATGACGTTATCGAGTTTTTATTTCGTTCTAGCGCCTTCAATTTTGAAATTAGATGAAAACTTCTAAAACCTGTGCAACTCAACCAAGAACAAGTTTTTTAAATTTTGTCTAACTGCATAATTGAAGGAGTTATTTTTGAAAATAAAGGTGTCGCCATTTTGTTAATGTATTGGAGTCCCTTCAATTTTAAAGTTTTGCAACACTTCTTACAGACATTCACCATTTGGTAGTTTCATCAACAATCGAAGGATTTGGCGCGTTGCACAGAACAACCTGTATATTCCTGAAATTTTCGACAATTATGAATTGTTTTTATTTTTTTCACAATTTTGCTGGGAAATTAATGACGTCATTGATTTATAATCACATTATTTTTGCAATAATTGTCCCGAGTAAAATTGATGTATGACGTCATCGATCTGAACATATCAAAGGACTAAAAACCAAGTGCCTAGATTCTGTGAAATTATCGTTTACCTGAATTCGAATAATTTCTTTCCGGTGGTTCTAAATTCAGAATTTGGATTATTCAACGAATCGATCTCTATTCCGAAAGCGCAGCTTCCTATTACATCGGTCGTGTATCTCGCCGAGTAATCTTTTATGTCGAAAGATTCGTCCGATGTTAGTTTCTCAATAACTTGAGTTAATTTTTTACCGCAGTTGTTTACCAATGGAAACATCATTTTCATTTTGCCGGCGGTGAAGGTGCTGGTTAGTTTGATTCGCATGTTTTTCCAATCGTCGCCTTAAAATTGAAATTTTACAAGTTTTGAGATTTGTCTACGGTATCGAATCCATTATTTGAAGGGAACTTGAATTTTCCAAAAGAAATTAAAAAGTATTCGATGGCGTAATTTTTTTCAATTTTATAATTTTTTCTTTATCGAAAATATCGAAAATTTATTATACAATTTTTTATAATTTATGTTTCTTCAAAATTTGAGATTTTTTATTTTTTCGAAAATATAAATAATTTCAAAATAGATAATCGGATACCAAAGACAATTCCATCATCAGCTTTAACTCACCTTGCATGAAGAAAAGATTATAAGCGGTCATTGGCTCTGTTTTCGGATCAACGGAAAACCCTCGATCGGTGAAATACTCGAAGTCCTTGATCAAAATATTTCTCAAAAGCTCCGGATCTCTTATTAAAATACTCGGTTCTTTGGTTGTATAAACGCCAGCAAATCTATGAGGTTCGAGCTTCCTATAAAGATCGGCATATCCTTCGGCCATGGATTTTCGTAGTAAAATCACATCGGTCATGTTACCAAATGCTAATGTAGGTTTTAAGTACGGTATACCTAGTTTTTCGAATAACAAAAACGATTTCTTAAAATACCAATATACATATAACACCGAAGATATAAATATCAGCGAAAGAGATGTGTAGAGATACATTTTTACGAGCTTTCATACAATGTGTTTACGTTAGGCGAAACCCGCAATAAACTGGTTGATGTTCATGCGAAATCTTCCATTCGAGCCTATATTAATAATTACTTGAAATTCAGACTTCGTATTAGAACTAGTTTGTGGAATATTTGCACGCGATCCGCGAATTTCTTGGCAATGTTATAAGAGAAATCATGTTTTGAAAAAGTGTTTTTAATTTTTTTTTAGCGGATTGTTGAAAAGGTAATAAAAATGACCTTGCGATTAGAGGTTTTGGCGTGTAATTAGTATTTATGACACTACTGCATCGCCATGAAGACTTTTCATAATTTTTTAATAGATTTTTTGTGATATAAAATCCCATATGAAAGAAAACTCCAAAGATTCATCGATGGAGCAGTTTAATGCAGTAGTAAAGAAATTTTCCAAGATACTCAACTTTTGTCTCGAAAATATTTCTCTCAAGTCGCCCCAAGCCTCACAAAGACGCCCCAACCGAGTTATTTTGCTTGCATTGCTAATTGCAATATGGCGAAAATGCATTGAAATTTGTGCAGACATGAAAAGATGATTTAAACCAGAAATGTTCCTTAAGTTGCCTCAACTTTTCTTCCGGAAATTGTTTTCTCAATTGGCCCCAAACCTCACAAAAACGATACAAAGTGAGTTTTCCATATGAATGATGGTTTGCCAGTTTCAATGCATGTCCGAGTTACGATTTTTTCACAGGAAGAGAGAGAAGAGATAAAGATTTCGTGTAGCTGCGAAAAATTCTTGAAATGGGCCCTGCTATTGAATTTTTTTTCTAGTCGACAGTAATAAATTACTCCCTACAGAGGGAAGAAGAGAGCGGGTAGAGACAGTATGTAACTTCGCCGGTTGCTGTAATTACCTGACCTGATTAGAAGGGGAAAAGGGGGTTTCCCTAGGGCTCGCATTTTTTCTAGGGGCCCGCCTGCGTTTTAAGTCCCTGTGAAAAATAATAAACCCTTTGGAAAAAATGACCGGTCCTTAGAAAAAATGTCGGACCCTTTCAAGGGAAAGGTGGTCTGTGTAATTTTTCCCCGGTGATCGGATTTTCTCAGCGCCGCGCTGATAATTATCAAAATGACGTCACTCGCTAGCATCATTCTTATTTAAGAAGAGATGGTAATTATCTTTTATTTACTTCAATGGTACAACGTACAGATTTCAATTAATTTCACGTCGTTGTAGTAATATAGCGTCCCGTGGAGTTAGTAAACCTAAAGCGCTATCCATTTTTATTGGAAACCTCATCCGAGGAGAGACTTGATAAGAGCTTTTCTTCAACGCGTTAATTAATCCTACTTTCATCGCTAATCTGGCGAATCGTGAACCTGAAAAATAACAAGTGAATATATTTTGAGGAAGTAATCATTACGCGTGGCATGATTACCTATACAAATTCTAGGACCTTCACCGAATGGTAGATAAGTGAAACGAGCTCGTTTGGATTGCTCTTGTTCGGTGAAACGCTCGGGGCGAAATTCCTGAGGATTTTCATAATATTTTTCGTCCATGTGGATACCATGGACTGAAATAATAATAGGTGTGTCTTCTGGGATTATAACATCGCTGCCTGGGATATTGTAATCTTGGCAAGTGCGTCGTTGTAGCATTCCTACTGGAGGATACTTGCGTAAGGTTTCTTCGAGAAATAAAATTAAAATAAATTAGGAATAGTGAAACAGTTGCGCGTAAAAATAAAATCAAAATTAATGCCACGGGTTCCCGATAGATGGCGCTAGGTGCATTTGCTCGTTGCGTTATTTCCGTTACCATGACAACGACCAACGAAACTGCAGAATGGAGGGGAAGCGGCGCGTTGAACGTGCTTGAAATAAAACGAAACGAACTCCAGCGCCATCTATATGCCGGTTTCATGACTATTCAGTTATGAAAAACACTCACCGGCGATTACCATATCCATGTATGGAGTTTGTTTCAAAACATCGTAGGTGATTTCTCCTCCGTGAAGAGACATCACCTCGATGAATTCTTGTCGCACTTTATCCTGAATGGAAGGATTCAACGATAGTTCTAGTAGCACGTAGCTCAGTGATGTAGATGTGGTCTCGAATCCTGCGATGAAAAACACAAATGCTTGGGCGGCCAGTAACTCTTCGGTTATTCCTGTAATTCGAAGGTTCAGGTCAGATAAATCCAGCTAGAATTTTCAACATGTTTACTTAGATCATCTCCGGTTCCGGTTCGTCCAATTTCTTGAAAGAATTTATGTAAATCTTGGTAATCTTTGGTATCGTCCGGATGATGCAGCGTCCAGTCGTTTTTCATCGAGATTAATAAATCCAGGAAGTCGTTTCGTATTATTTTACTTTGCTCTCTGTGTCTAATCATTTCGTAAACGATGTCGCAAAAGAATGTCTCAGTTTTTACGTCACCCATAGTTATGAATTTGGTCAACATCGAAGGCATTTTTCGCCACGTTATTCGAAGCAACGTAGAAAATCTGCGGATTATCATGTTTAGACGCGAAAATTGGTAATGAACGATACGCACCTAAATCGAAATATCTTTTTTCCAAATGCTAAAAATTCAGAATCCGGATTGGCCAAAGAATTCGCATCGATTCCAAATACGCAAGATCCCACGATATCGGTCATATATCTCGCCCAGAAATCTTTCATGTCGAAGGATTCTTCAGAAGGTAGGTTTTCCAAGACTTGAGATAGATGTGTGGCGCATTCCTTAACCAATGGGAGCATTTTTTTCATTTTTCCCGTCGAAAAAGTTGGCGTCAGTTTGATCCTGAGGTTGTGCCAGTTGTCGCCTGGAAAATATCATTTAGATTTCATGAAGTGTTTCTGTATTTTTCATTTCCCAACGATAGAATGTGTATGAATTTTTAACTAAACGTATTCTCACCTTTAAGGAAAAATAAATTATTCGTCATGGGTTCCACTTCGGGATTTACGTCGAATCCATGATCGCTGAAATTGTGAAAATCCTTGATTAAAATATGTCTCAGAAGTTTTGGATCACGGATCATTATCGCTGGAGCAACAGTGTTGAAAATTCCGACGTATTTGTAGGGGTCCAATTTTTTGTATAAATCTGCATAGACTTCGCTTATCGATTTACGTAATAAAAATGCGTCCGTTAAGTTACCAAAGAGGAAATTCGGTTTTAGATAAGGGATACCGAGGTGTTCAAAATATGAGTATCGTTTTGTTAACCATCGATGAAAATATATCAATAGCAGTATAACAATTAATATTAACCAAAGATAGAAAGACATTTTAGACGAAAGATGAAATAGATGTTCGCGTTAACACAATTTTAGATAAAGTGAAAATTTTTCCCGCTGTAATGTCATCGGATATTTCAACGTCGTTATAAAAATTATGTAAACAAAGGGTGATTCGTATGCAAATACATTCATTATTTTTTCATCAATTTCCATCGATTTACGTGCAATAAAGAATGACGCTAAAATTGCAAAAGTGACGAACTATTTTAAACACATTTTGAGTGTGCTTTTTTCATATTTTCACCTGGAACGAAAATTTTCTAGATTGGTGGCCAAGCCCTCGTGGGGGAGAAGAGAGGGCTTGAGGGTCGAAATAATCGTCTGTTTTGGAGTTTCATGAGATGATGTAGATTATTTGATTGCCAGCTAAACAAAGTTCCACAATGTGGATTTTTAGAGAGGAAAAAATGGGTTTGAGGAAAAATTGATAATAACTGAAAATATTCCTTGTGAAATTTCCTAGAAATTCTATTATCGATGTTATTTTCATAGAAAGCATCATTGATGACAAGAAGCGAAAACGCTTTTAGCTAATATATGCTCCATTTAGTGGTTATTTTCATGTGATATTTCAATTTTTTCGCTTTATATCGAGATAGAACCAGTTAAGAAAAAAATTGTTGAGAACTAGAAATGTTCCTCGTGGAATTTCTCACGAATTATCATAAGAACTTCATTTACGTAGAATGCAACGTTGACGAGGAAAATGTGAGTAAACTTAGCAGATGCTGACTGTACTTCAGTTATTTTTGTCGACCTTCCTTCTCATTAAAGAATTGCCAACTCTGTTAATACGAGTGTCTTACTCACCAAAAAAATTCACTGTAAAATAAACTAATAACTTCATCAAGTTGATTTTTTTGGTTTTGTTTTTTTTTTTCAGATCGAAACCTGTAAACGTTAAATTATTCCGTCAATATGAAAGGAACTAAAGTACCTTGGAGTATAATACATTACCGTAAATATAAGAAATCCGTAAATATGTAAATTCATCGAAGTACCTTGGTAAATAGGAGAAACTTTGGTGTAGAATTGAATCGCAGCCGATGGGTAAGTGATTTATGAGTAACTTATGGTAATGGTGAAATTTTTAACGAAAAGCGATTGAATATAATGAGTAATTATTCCGCTTTCATTAAAAATAATGATTAAAAGGGATATTTCGAAGTTATTTGCCTTATTGTATATTTTTCTCGAACTCATTACTTTCGTGTAGTTCGCATGCATGAATAACAAATTCATTGAAATTGTTCGATTGAGTTTATTTAAATTCGCTGTATTTTTACTCTTTGAATTTATAAGATGGAATAATTTTTGCGTAATTAATTCCCTAATGATGTAACAAAATTTTATATTTTTTATGCATTAATTCAATTTTTTTTTTTTTCGAATTTACATTTTTTATGGTTTTGGTATTTTTATATGGAAAAGTTATTTTTAAATTGTTTATCTATTTTTACATTTATTACAAGTGAGGTTATAAAATGGTTTTTTTGCAATTAAGGAAGAATTTTTTTTTCATATTCGCTTTGATAGTAAATGATCATTTTTAGTCGAAGTAAAAATTCAATTTGCATTTCGAAGAAATTTATTCGATGTTCAATCAATTTGTTCTAATTTCATTTTACGAATACAATATTTATATTGGTAAATTATTTTTATGAGAATAATTCAAAATCAAAACATTTTAATATGTAATGATTTAGCAGAAATCTATCCATATTTCCTTCAATTTGATGAAAAAATTTGTTCCCGTACGATCCGAAGTAACTGATTCGATGAATGAAATTTAACGCGCAAATAAAATCATTAGACTTGGCATAAGAAGGTTCATAAACTTGTAGCATCATTAAGGCCCCGTGGCGCAACGGAAACGTAAACTCATATATAATTTGATTTAAGCATCGAACTTGTATTGTTTACCCAGGTTCGAATCCTGGCGGGGCCAATGACTTTTTATCCTTTGAACGTGATGTAATTGATTATTAAGGGTGGAGAAATTTTCTGAGAGGTTTAAAATGGTGTTTTGAGTAAATTATTGAATTTTAACGATTTTTATTGGCTAGATTTAATTTTTTTAGGGTTTTATAAAATTTGATTTTATTTTGTGTTTATTCTTTTTTTTTAAATTATGATTAAATTGTCAATTTAAATCTCGTTTTTAAATTGTTTTTTTTTTGTTGAAATTAATTTTTAAGGGATTTAATCGTTATTAAAAAAATGTTTCTGTAATAGTATGTTAAATAATTACTAGGTCCCTAACTGGGGGAGAAAACAATATACTGGGCCCCTAGGAGGCCACCGCGACATTTTCACGATACTTAGGTGACCTATTTATGATTTTTTTGAGGGATTAACAAAAATTACGAATTTTCTCTGCTTTTACGTTTTAGCGAATTTACCAGAAATAGAGTTTTTTATCTCGATAAATGGATAGTAAAATACACATCCGAGATTCTTCTACTTGTTGCGATTTATGACGTAATTCTTAAACCGTATGATTTTTCCAAGGGCTTATTTTATTTATTATAATTTGAAAACATTATAGAAAGATTAATGAGTAATTTTTTTCATAAAAAAACATTTTAAATGTGTGAATTTTAAGAGAAGAAGAAAAAAACACAATTTACCGGCTTGAATGGGTTATAATTTTCTTATCACATGAAAACATTAAAGCATCAAAGTTACAGTTTTCGTCTCATAAGACGAATACTACTACGCGGAGTCAATAAACCGAAATTTTTCTCAAATTCCAAGGGAAATTTCATCTCAGGAGATATTTGATAGGAGAAGTCCTTAAGAGCGTAGATCAACCCAATCTTGACTTTCATTTTGGCGAAACGTTCAGCTGAGAAATTCAAACAATCAATAGTCATAAATTAATAATCACCTCAATGTGATGTTAAATTACCTATACAGACTCTGGGGCCTTCACCAAAGGGTAAATAAGTGTAATTAGGTCTCTTGGATATTTCTTCTTCAGTGAAACGTTCGGGTCGGAAGTCCTCTGGGTTGTTGTAATACTTCTCGTTCATGTGTATCCCGTATACAGAAACGACGACAGATGTGTCAGCCGGGATGATCACCTCGGTTTGGGGGATTTTGTAATTCTCGCAGCATCTTCGGAATATCCTAGCAGCGGGTGGGTATTTTCGGAGGGTTTCTGCGACCAATGGTAGCCAGGGTTATTGAATGTGATGGCGTGAGGAGATTCGAAAATGTATCGGAATACGTACCAGCCATGACCATATCGGTGTATGTCATCTTTTTGGCGACATCGTAGCTGAGTTGGTCATCGTTGGATGTAAGAACTTGACGGATTTCTCGTCTGACTTCATCTTGAACGGAGGGATTTAAGGATAACTCCAACAAAGCGTAGCCCAGAGTTGTCGATGAGGTTTCAAATCCAGCGGTAAAAAACAAGAACACTTGAGCTGCCAGTAAATCGTTTGTCATATCTGTGGACGAGGGCGGATTAAGAGCTGTGGTGATCACTAATCAGAAATCCATCTTTGACTCACCGACGTCACTTTTCACATATTTGTCTCCTATTTGGTGTAGAAATTTTTGTAAATCTTCTTGATCAGCGGTGTCGTGGAATTTTTGCAAAGTTGTGTTGTTCTTCAAGGCTATCAGCAAGTCGAGGAAGTCGTTTCTTGTGATGTTATTTCGTTCGCGGTATTCAACAGTTGTCTGGACTATGTTCATGAAGAATTGTTCTACGTTTGTGTCCATTGTAGTGAGATTAAGTAGTTTTACCAGGCTTGAGGGTATGTTTGGCCATAATGTGCGTATCAGCGTTTTATATCTGCAAAAGTATGATTTGGTATATGCTGAGTTGCTAAATTGCCAAATATGATATGTGCTTACCTGAACTCGAGTATTTTTTTGCCCATTATTCTAAATTCGGAATTTGAGTTGTCCAATGAATTAGTCTCCAATCCAAAAGCGCATGTTCCTATGGCGTCGGTTGTGTATCTCGCGAAGAGATCTTTAACATCGAATGATTCGTTTTCTGGTATTTTTTCTATTACTTGGGATAGTTTCTCGCCGCATTTCGTCAAAAGGGGGAACATCATTTTCATTTTTCCGCTGGTGAAAGTGTTGGTGAGCTTTATTCGTAGGTTTTTCCGTTCGTCGCCTGGAATTTTTTTTTGGTCAATCGAAATAGAGAAAATTCCCTTTGGAGAGGAAATGCTAATTTTGTGGAATTTCCTTACCTCTCATGTTAAACAAATGATAAGTCAAAGGCTCAATTGTTTTATCAGATGTCGCACCTCGATCACTGAAAAAGGCGAAATCCTTGATCAAAATATCCCTGATGAGTTCCGGGTCACGAATAAGGAACGTTGGCTTCTTCATTGTGAACGCTCCTCCAAATCTGTGAGGTTCTAGTTTGTGGTAAATGTCGCGGTAAACTTCGCCGATTGATTTTCGAAGCAACATGACATCTGTCATGTTACCAAATATTAGGTTGGGTTTGAGATAGGGCACGTTAAGATTTTCGAAAAACATGTGAGCTTTTTTGAAAGACCAATATAAATATAAAAATAGAGATAGAATTAATAATAGAAAAGAAATACAGAGATCCATGATGACTTGAGTTTCAGCCTTATCACAATTCGCGAGCGCAATTGATGTAATTCACGAGGTGTTGACTATTTATATGGATTTCTAGTGTTTTTGTGATTAAGTTAATTAATGAATTAAAAATACGATTCGTTTTATCTACAAGTAGGTGAATAGATAAGAAGTTGGTATGCGGGGTTCATAATTGAGTCTGGTGATACCCGAAATTTGACGTCTGTTTTTTTTATTTAATGGAGGAATTTCAAATGTTCTTTTACCTTTGAGAAATTCAATACTAATTTATTTTCCTATGATTCGAGGCTCCTGCTTGAAGTTTTTTTATTACCTATTTTTTCATTTAAAAAAAAAAATGACTTACCAAAAATTCTCTTGGTTTTCACGTTTTAGTGAGTTTACCACGAAATCTCTGCGAATGGATAAAAACTGATCCATTAGGTTCTTTTATTACAATTTATTGCGTAATTTTTAAAATTTTTTCAGGTGTGTAAATTAAAAATTCAATTTTTTTTTTAGAAAGATAGTTTATAAGCTAATAAATAATTCTGGCGAATTTTAATAATACGCAAAGTTCGATCGAGTGGAAAAATATTTTATTAAATTATTTAAAGATATATAAATTGAGAAAAATAAACAAAAAAAATATTTTACCGGCTTAAGTGGGTTATAATTTTTTTTATCACTTAACATAATCATCACAACTACACTTTTTGTCTCAGCAAACGAATGCTATCGCGTGGGGTCAATAAACCGAAATTTTTCTCAAATTCCAAGGGAAATTTCATTTCGGGAGATACTCGATAGGAGAAGTCCTTAAGAGCGTGGATCAACCCAATCTTGACTTTCATCTTGGCGAAACGTTCAGCTGAGAAATTTACACATGATTAGTGAATAATGAAGTATAATAATCGTTGAAAATATATGTAAAGATATTTTTCCACGCTGCTGCGTGAAATTACCTATGCAGACTCTGGGGCCTTCACCAAAGGGTAAATATGTGTAATTGGGTCTCTTCGCTATTTCCTGTTCTGTAAAACGTTCGGGACGGAATTGCTCCGGGTTGGTGTAATACTTTTCGTCCATATGTATCGCGTATATGGAAACGATGACAGATGTGTTGGCAGGGATGATCACCTTGGTTTGGGGGATTTTGTAATTCTCGCAGCATCTTCGGAACAGCATAGCAGCGGGTGGGTATTTTCGAAGGGTTTCTGTGAACAATGACGGCAAGGGTAATGGGAATGAGAAGAGATTTTAAAATTAACTGGGATACGTACCAGCGATGACCATGTCGGTGTATTTCATCTTTTTGACGGCATCGTAAGTGAGTTGGTTATCGTTGGATGTAAGGACTTGATGGATTTCGCGTCGAACTTCATCTTGAATGGTAGGATTCAAGCATAACTCAAGCAAAGCGTAGCCCAGAGTTGTCGATGAGGTTTCAAAACCAGCAGCAAAGAATAGGAATGCTTGAGCAGCCAGTAAGTCGTTTGTCATTTCTGTAAGCAGAAGCGTGTTAGAAGATGTAATTGGAATTTGGCAGTTCAACCTTGGTGACTAACCGACGTCACTTTTGACGAATTTGTCTCCTATTTGGTGTAAAAATTTTTGCAAATCGTCTTGTTCAGCGCCATCGTGGAATTTTTGCAAAATCGTGTTGTTCTTCAAGGCTATCAGCAAGTCGAGGAAGTCGCTTCTTGTGATGTTATTTTGTTCGCGGTATTTGACGGTGGTATCGACTATGTTCATGAAGAATTTTTCTATTTTGGTGTCGACAATCGTGAGATTTAGTAGTTTTACCAAGCTCGAAGGTATGTTTGTCCATAATGTTCGTATCAGCGATTTGTATCTGCAAAAGGAACAATGATTTGGTATATGCTGAGTTGCTAAATTAGCAAATATAAGATGTGCTTACCTGAATTCGAATATTTTTTTACCCATTATTCTAAATTCGGAATTCGGATTATCTAGTGAGTTCGTCTCCAGTCCAAATGCGCAAGTTCCTATGGCGTCGGTTGTGTACCTCGCGAAGAGATCTTTAACATCGAATGATTCGTTTTCCGGTATTTTGTCAATTACTTGGGATAATTTCTCGCCGCATCTGGTCAAAAGGGGGAACATCATCTTCATTTTTCCACTGGTGAAGGTGCTGGTAAGTTTGATTCTTAGGTTTTTCCATTCGTCACCTTGAAATTAAATAAAAAATTCTTCGTTAAGATTCGCTTGGGAGGAAAAATGTAAGCGGAATTGTTTTACCTTTCATATTGAACAAATGATAAGACATAGGTTCGTTGGTTCTATCACTTGTTATGCCTCGATCACTGAAAAAAGCGAAATCCTTGATCAAAATGTCCCTGATGAGTTCCGGATCACGAATAAGAAACGTTGGCTTCTTCATGGTGAACACTCCTCCAAATCTATGAGGTTCTAGCTTGTTGTAAATGTCACGGTAGACTTCGGCTAGTGACTTTCGAAGCAAGATGACATCTGTCATGTTACCAAATATTAGGTTGGGTTTGAGATAGGGCACGTTAAGATTTTCAAAAAACATGTGAGCTTTTTTGAAAGACCAATATAAATATAAAACCAAAGATACAACTATTAATATAAAGGAAGAATAAAGATCCATCTCGACTTTTTTTTACTATCACTGTTCCGAGCACAATTGATGTAATTTACGAAGTGCCGATGGCTTTTTATACGGTTATCTCGTCTTCTCGTGTTTAGATTAATCAACGAATTAAAAGTATAGTTTTTTTAATCTGTGAATAGGTGAATAGATAAGAAGAGGTTGGTTTGCCGGTTTCTTTTGTTTGTTGCGATTTGTGGTGAAATATTGCGAATTTGGTGATGTACGTTGTAGTAGGATCAAGTTCGAATCAGGCAAATAATTTATATGTAGATGTTTTTCAAATTGTCGTAATGTTTCGGCAATATTTTCGTGGAATTTTTTTTGCTATTAGATTACCTCTGTAAAATAAGTTTGTAAAGGTCGTTACCGGGTGAGCAGGGCGATTCGTTTTTTTTTTTGTTGAAAAAAAATTGAAATTTATGTAGTAGTTAGGGACTGTTGAGATATGTTCATGACTGAAATTTCGGACCCCTAATCCCACCCTTTTTGAAAAAAAAATCCTAATTGAAAAACTGATAGGAATTTTTTTCTGAAAAATGGTAAGAGAGGGGAGGTTGAAATTTTGGTATTTGGTAGACCTTTATGTGAGGTCTATACATAAAAATTGTCAACCTCCCTCCATCATTTTACCCCCGCCAAAATATGTTTTTTGATTTGTTTTTTTAATTCAACTACGGCCCCGCTGAGTGAAAATTTTGAAATTTCGGTAGTGGGCGCCCTTTTGACCACCAAATAATATAAATATTTTTTCAAAATTTTCACCCACCTGCGTCATGGTGAAAAGTAGTGAATTCAAGTGCGCGCGCAGTCATCTGTATTTTCCACTGTACGGTAGCGCTTCATTCGTAACAACGCGCGACGTTAGTACGTTGTTACACGAAACGACGTACAAGTTGTTTTACGTAATGACGCGCTTAATGCGGCGCGTCGCGCGTTGTTACAAACGAAGCGCTACTCCAAGGTGGGAAACGCAGATGACCGGGCGCGCGCTTAAATTCACTATGAACAATTTTTTTCTAAAAATCTACCGATTTTTGGGTCTTTGGCTATATAACATGTTTCGTTATAAATAATTTGAAGACTACTTTGCAATTTTTTTCGAGTTAAAAAAGTCGATTTTTATAGGATTTTTCAGTTCTTACCATGATTCCGCCGAGTGAAAATTTTTAAAAAATTTTATATTATTTAGGGGTAAAAAAGGTAGGCCTACTTGAAACCGATGTTTTAAAATTCTCACTCAGCGAGATCGTATTGAAAAACTAGAAAAAACGTACAAAAGTCGACTTTTTTAACTCGTAAAAAATCGCAGAATAATCTTCAAATTGTTTATAAGAAAACACGTTATTTAACCAAAGGTCCAAAAATCAGTAGATTTCGAGGAGAAAATTGTTCAAGTAATCAATTTACATAAAAATTAGATTTTACCGCAATTATAAATGTATTTTTCTACATTGAACTACTCGTAAATTGAAAAGTATTTTGTATAAAATTATTCAAACATAATGTTACTTTATGGTAAATTGGTGTGCTCATGTGCAAAAACTTCCATGTAGTTTTAGCGCATGCGTTTTGAATAAAATATCCATTATAACAAGTGATTTCTTAGTGTATCAGTCCACATCCAAATCAATAAATCTTTTCTCTCTGTAACAGAATACCGCTGGAGGGTGTCAACAAACCTAAGCTTTTGTCGAATACAATGTGGAATTTCATTTTGAGAGATACTTCATTGCGGTAGTAAAAAATAAAAACACATTATATGTATGTGTAATTGTTCGAATATCACGTCGTTTTTCTCCTCAAGGTTGCGTTTTATATGAATAATGTTAATAACTTGGAATTTAGGAAATTTTGTGAGGAATATTTTTGGTTATTATTACTTCTTTCACATGCCACTTTTTAACGCCATGAAATTTGTAATGAATTGAACGTCTCTTAGCTTTCAATCAAGAAAGCTGGCTTTTTTGTATCAGATTTTATTTTTTTGAATTTCATTTTTCACGTGTTCCTTAGGGGACCCCTTTTCAAAAAAAATAGTAATACGTAGAATCGGCAGGGGTGTTTAAAATTCTTTCATGTGAGCTCTCAGACTGGTTCAAACATTTTTTTTATTCATACTTGGTCTACTCTTTCCGAAGTATACGAGTATGTTGGTTCATGAAACGTCGAATTAATTTGATCGTTGAAAATTATGGCGCAATAATTACACTAATTTGATTACGTTTTTATATGGTTCACGAGTCAAGATTTTTGCCATCGTGAACACATTGAAAAAAATCGAACAAATTAATTACTGATAAGAAATACGAGTATGTATAATTAAACTCTCGATCGCTTCTGAAGTGTTAAATATTGGCGATAAAGATGAATCTTGAAAATTGACGGGTTTCTTAATTTGATGAAATACACAGTGCAGAGTAATGCAAAACGAAAATGGACCTTGTGCCGAGGGCAAATGTTTAGAGCTTTCCGTAAATTCGTGCATAATACTTATTAGCTGGAAAAAAATATGAAGAATTGGCTACAGTATTAGTCGGTGAACGCGCATAGAAGGGAACGTCGATTTTTTTAATTTCCACTTAATATGTTCCCTAGGACTCCCTCGTCAAAAAAAAGTCCCGTCAAATCGGCAGGAAGATGCAGTTTCCTTCTATATGCCCCGACTATATTAAATACATGATCCGAAATTACTCTGGCTTTTTCTAGAGGAATCGGTCCAGGAATGGAATATCCACTTTGCTCCCTATAGGGCTTCAATGTACATATTTGAAAAATTCAAAAATAAATAATAAACAGAAAGATTCACCAATTATAATAACGAAAATGCAATTTTTACTGTTTAAGAGATGATAAAAACTAGGAATACGCAGTCATAGCCTTTGTTTTATTAAATGAACACCATCTCGCGGACCCGTTGTGCCGTAATTTTTTTCAAATTCCACGGGAAGCTTCATTTGAGGTGATACACGATAGGAGAAGTCCTTGAGGGCGTAAACCATCGCTATTTTGACCTTTATTTTGGCAAAACGTTCAGCTGAGGAATTGAGAATATAAAAGATTGAGGAGGTCGTTGAGACAGTTTGTACTCAGAGCTTCGAAAAATTTACCTATACAAACTCTGGGACCTCCACCGAAGGGTAAATAAGTGTAATTCATTCTCTTGGCGTTTTCTTCTTCGGTGAAACGCTCGGGAAGGAATTCCTCCGGGTTGTCGTAGTATTTTTCATCTGAATGAATTCCGAAGATTGGTATTGTGATGGATGTACCAGCAGGAATGATGATAGTGGTATTTGGTATCTTGTAATTTTCATTCGATTTCCTCATCAACGTAGGGGCTGGTGGGTATTTGCGGAGGGTCTCTGAAATAGCGGTGTTGTCAAAGGAATTCTTCGAGGTTGTGAAGATGAAAAGGAGAGCTTACCTGCTATCACCATATCCATGTATTTGGACTGTTTCATGGCCTCATAAGTGAATTGATCATCGTTGGTGGCAAGCACGTGATTGATTTCTTGTCGAAGTTTGTTTGCATAGATGGATTTAATGATAATTCCAGCAGAGCATAGGCCAAGGTTGTTGATGCGGTGTCAGATCCGGCGCCAAAAAATAGCAAAGCCTGGGCAGCCAATGATGCGTTGGTCATGACTGTAAATAGATTTAAATCCAATTTATATTTCAGTTGGTCCGCAAGCGATGGACCCTTTGGTTGACTCACCGACATCACTTTTGACGAATTTATCGCCTATTTGCTCGAGTAATTTTTGCAAATCCTCGAAACAACGAGGATTGAAGAATTGTAGAAATTCATAGTGTTTCGACCTTGAGCGATGGTACGCGAGTGCTATTGATTGAATTGAATGTACATCGTCGTGGGTTTTATACCGATTCGCGCCTCTTTGTGCGTTTGTTTAGTCTTCCATTAATGTAAATAGATATGGGTAAGGCATTGATAACGATTGACATGCCGGTGATTGTTTGTGCAGTGTTGAACTTTAAGAAAATAGTGAATTGAGCCATCGCATGAGCCTAATTTGTACCTAATGGAATTGGCGTAGTTGATTCGGCGAACTCGAGATTACGTCAGGTAGATCGTCATTTCAGCAACAGACAGCGTGACGTAGTGTAGACTGTTTCGTATCATGTGCATTAATATTAAATTGTAGGTAAACCGAAAACGAAAAATCACTAAATACTTGACAATTTTTAAAACCTCAATTTTACACTTGAGGGCATATAAAATCAAGGGAGAAATTTAAATTTAGTAATTCATCAGTGTATTCTAGATTTCATACCCCTTACAACCCCCTTCACTGACACCGATGCCACTTTTGTCAGTCCCATGTACTTTTTATGAACCTTAGCCTCCCCAAAGCGGTTTTTTGCACGGAACTTCGTAGAAATCGATTTAATCGAAAAAATTGCCCAGTTCAAAATTGAAGTCCACCAAATTCTCTAGAAGTTAGGTTCTGAAAAAGTTAACCTCTTTCCATCCATTTGCGTGCCATGGACAATTGAAGAAAGTCTTTATTCGTGATTTTTGAGCCAAGTGGTATAAATTCAGTGTATTCAATTTTAACGAAACGAAAGCTCATTTTATCAAAAAATAGTTCAATTTGTAATCAAAGTTGATGAAATTCTCTACAAAATTCGCTGAAAAATTTTCAAGGTTGTTTGTCTAATTTTCATTCCAGGGAGAAAAAAATCCCAAAAATGGAGAAAAATTGCCACATTAATATGTTTAGAGGGGTTTTGACGTTTTTTTGACTTCGAAAGTACTTTAATAGTAATTTTTACTCATTGAAATTTTTTTCAATAAAAAACAAATATTCTGGCTCAAATTTTATTTTAAAAAACCAAAAGAACTTGAAAATTTATCTATTTGAAAAATTCATTTTTATTTGAATTTCCAAACGATTGGTTCAAGGTTTCTTTGCATTTTCTTAGTTAAACAAAGGTATTATTTTTATAAAAAGGGAAAAAAGTACGAAGAAGCCAATGAGAAAAAATTTGTGTATTCAAGTCTGAAGTCGCAGTTTTGTAGCACGTTTTAGTTAATTAAATAGTTGACATATCGTGTTAGATCTTTCAAATGAATGCTCATTGATAACGATGAGTGGACGAAAATGTGTTGATTTTATAACAATTTATTACAATATATTTCGCAATGTTTGCAATTTTAACAAGGACCGTTCAAGTTCAAGTCTCTTTGCATTTAGAGCTCGAGTCAAATAGTGTTATCGATTATTATTGCACCATGTTGTAATTATTTTTATACGTTGGTGAATTTTTTTCGCCTCGAGAATTGATGATTTAGAATGCATAGAAAAATAACTGTTGGAGAAAAAACGCTAATTAGGCCTAATGATTTTTTTTTAGGATATTTGATTCGTAACTTTTCTTGTGAAACGCATTTTTTCTAAAAATTGGTCATGAGATTATAAAATGAGAAAAATGGAAATTGATGAATAATTACAATGATCTGAATTCTCTTCGAAATTCACAAAAATCGTTATAGCAATGAAAAAACTTGTCCAAATGATCTTAATTGATCCACTTTCTGTTAGATGATAATTTCTTCCACCGCTGAGTGTTTTTTTTTTTAATATTTTCAACCCTTGTACTGCTTATTTGGTATGAAAAGCTTCAAACTCAATGAAAATTACTCATTTTTGTAATAAAATATAGAAAATTTCATCTTCTATTTTTTCAATTTAAAAAAATTTGAATATTACGATTCACGAACGATCAAAAAAGTCCAAATTGCCCTTCCCCTTTTCCTTGGAAAAATTCTTGACTCCGGTGGTAAAAGTACCGCGTTTTTTTTTTAGAAAGGTGCTTCGTAAATTATAATTTCAACGATGCCCTGTTGAAAAAGAATCGAACAAATTAAATATTTATTTAAGAAAAATTGAAGTATGTTTGCTCTCGAAGTGTTTCGTTCGAGGAAATGTCTAATACGAGTATAACATACTCGTGATAATGACAAACTTCATAAAATCAATAAATATCACGTTGATTCTATAAAATCGTGTATTTGAAAAATTCAAATATAAAAGTCGTGTAAATCAACAAAAGGACTTTTTCGCCTGCGATCTGGCGACCTATGGGTTTCAATTTTTATCGCGTGAAAACACACGATAAAAAATTTTTCTCGAAGAACTGGAACGCTTTTTTGAATGACCAATACAGATACGTCACCAACGTCAGGGCAAATATTATGAAGTACATAGTAAAAATAATCCATCTCGAATGAGGACTCAACTATCGACTTGATGTGATAATACGCGAATAGTACTAATTGAATTTCCATCGTGCTGTCTATCCACGCTTGTAATAAATTTATCGAGCGTTTTTGATAACGTCTGCTTCTGCTCTCTCGGTAAATTTTTAAACATTTGCATCAAAATTCCTAGTTTAGCCTGCAGTTCATTATCTTCACTATCTTCGTCATTTTCTTTATTATCGTATTTCAGTTTAGGATGACTGTCCAAAGTTGCTAAGGTTGCAGACACTTCGATTTCTTTTTTGGAGTTGTCTTGAAGTTTTTCATCAACCACATCACTGCTTCGTAACTTTTCGGCAACCTTATGAATATGCTTGCAAACATTCAAATATATAACATTGTCAACACACGAGCATTTGAACTTATGGATGCACACATCACACTCTGAACACCTTAGAACACATAAATTTACATTTAGACAATTTTCCGACACTTTTTTTATCTCATAGGTCAATTCTTTACGCGTTTGCGATTTAACATGCCATACTTCAGATTCCATTACACATACTACGTCTTCATCAGGTATTTCTCTTCTTTTAACGTGAGCTGATCGTATTTTTAAAACTTTGTTCGATGGTAGTTCTTTCGCTATTTTGATTACGCGTTCGTACATGTCATCTCTGACCATCTTTAAGACAGCATCAATTGACTTATCCAATCTGACACAGCGTTTTCCATCTAAATAATGATATTTCAACTTTTTATGCATGCTTTCGATATGCATATTAACATTTAAGCCCAAGTGCTTACGATGACAGAACGCCCAAGCTGATCTTTTAGGCAAATAATGAGATTTGAGGTACTCATAAAATGCGCGTGTATCTTCATCATCGCGTAAAGAGTTGAGAAATACAGTTAACTGGGACTCGAATTCGTTGATATCTACCGCGGTTGAAGTGGCCAAAGAATACAATGTATGTCTCACATATTTTCGCTTCGCCTGGTCAGCAATCTTGGTGTTTAACATAGCAGTCCAATTTTTATTTACATGCCACCAGGAAAGAAGACGATTTTCTGGCCTTCCCATTACTGCGGTCCAAGCATCAAAAAATTGAGGAGCGTCATCTGACATAAATATTTTGCTTTCTATAGAATATCCAACTGCATCCTTCACTTTGGTAAAAAATAAATGCATCGCGTCAAAATCTGTTTTCTTTGTAAAGCAAAATGCCACGGGTACTCCGTTGTTGAACTCATCGATTACAAGAATTGATACCATTTGGTAACCGTAGGAATTAAGGCCATGTGTGCCATCTACACATATTTTCTCTGAATGTTGTAACAACATACATTTTTGGAAATGAGTCATCAAAATGAGGCAAAAGTTTTCATAGTCGGAATTATAGTGCAACATCGGAGAATCTTCTAGTTTACGAAGTGTCTCAACAAGAATCTCTACACTAATAACATCATCATCATGAAAACGCATGAGATATCCAATATTGTAGTCTCTGATGATATTACGCACATCTTTTTTCTGCATATAATGAATTCTTTGGAAGTTTTCACGGTCACCGGATTCACGTATATCATCCAAAACGCGCTGAAGAGTTACGCCAACCTTTAACTTTCCTATAAATTATAAATACATATTAGATATTAGTTACAAGCATGAATCCATACTTAGAAAGTATTCTGAACTCATACCTGCTATTTCAGCGCGCTGCTGTGATGGTATTCTCATTCTTATTACTTCTGCAGAATGACCAACGTGAATTCTGACGAAATTAACTGTAACCGTCTCAGCAAAAAATTTGACAATCATTCTAGAGGGGCAAGTAGACCCAATTTTGTTTGTGCCTAGACTTTTGAACGCTCTTTTTCGATCTTTTTTTAAATAAACGGCATCATAAGAGCGATTACAGATAAATTCACGTTGCGTATAAGATGTACGTTGGCGTAAACCTCGTTCTGCACGATACTGCGTACTAGTTTCTTTTTCAAGGTTGGCTTTCCAAAAACGAAATTCTAAAATGAAATATCAAATATTATGACAAGTTCAAAAAGTAATAAATCTGTAAAAATTCTACACAAACCTCCTTCATTTTTAAATTCAAGGTACTCTTCTTGAATTTCAATTTCATGAACATAACTTAAATGTTGATCAAGAAGTTCGTACCTGATTACATAAGTATCACACTTCGGGCATTTTAATTTGCTTCCTGCATGACGATATTACATTAGTTTATATTTGTAGGTTTAGATTTGGTGTAATGTGTGCTAAATACTGTACTAACCTTTATGGTTTTGCACGTGATTTTTGCGAAGGTGGCCAACTAATTCTGTTTTAATAGCACATTTGAAATGACAATGTTCGCAAATATATTCATTCTTCATGGATGTAGATGATCTAGACAGCCCATGTGCACTACGTTTATGCCGGTAAAGATTTGTTTCGTGCGAGAAAGATTTGTAGCACACATTGCAATGGTAAGACCTAAAACAATAGTGCGAAGATGAATACAGACGCAAAATAAAATAAAACTACGTTATACGATAAAATACTTACATAATTGGGTATTACACATTACGCGAGAATAATATAAACAAAAACGACCGAAAAATGGACTTGTGATAGCTCGACCGGCAGATAACACACACACACACACACACACACACATATATATATATATATATAACGTAAACTAAGAAACAAACATAAGTGCCCACGCATGCGCGTAGCACTATGATCAGTCGCATTTCTGGGCTCGATAGAGTCTCTCGTCGGTGTTGCGCCTTGATGCGAAATTGCGCCGGTGAAATATTGAATTCGAGAGTAATACAATCAAATATTCTCTAATAATAAGTCAAGGTCAAAATGGACTTGAATTTAGGATGTCATTGGTAATGAAATTCAAAGTGGCCGGCATCTGGTGGCGTTGTGATGAAACACTTCAAAACGGGATGCTTGAGCTGTAATATGCGGAGAGTGTATTTTTTGAATTTTCACTCAAAAACAAGAGGACTGTAGAAATTTTTTAAACTCTTTTTGTTTGAAGAAAATTGAATTTCCTATTTTTTGATATAAAAATAATTGCATTTCGACCATTTTTACGGTTGTAAAGTTCATTTTCTTCTCACTGATTTTCAGATTATTTCAGTGTTTTGCAACTTTGCTTTTAAATTACTTCAAGATTAGGGCAGAAATTTTCAATTTTTTGTAATTTTCGAATTTTCAGAATTTTTTCCTCTTTTTAATAATATGTAAATGATACTAAAATGATTGCCGACAGACTAACAATTATAAAACGATTAATAGCGAATATTTTAATGGAAAATTCATCAATAACTATCGTTGTTAAATCGTTAAAAAGAAGAAAAAATTCTACTAACTTGAAAATTACAAATAATCTCTGCTTCTGACTCAAATTCGAGGTAATTTTAATTCAAAGTTGCAAAACGTTGAAAAAAGATGAAAATCAGTGAGAAGAAATCAGCTTTACAGTCGTAAAAATGGTCAAAACGTAATTGTTATTATATCAAAAAATAGGAAATTTAATTTTCTTCAAATTATAAAGGATGAAAAATTTTCTAAAACCCTTCCGTTTTCAATTAAACATTTAAAAAACTACAATTTCCTTATGTAATACAATCCATAATATCCCGTTTCCAACTTTTCGTTGCAGCGCACTCTGTGTATCGTTTCGTTACCAGTTGGCATTTATTAAGAAACATTTTTTTGTTCTTTTCATATAATTCCAGGTAGATGACATTAAATCGTTGGTAAAAGTAATTTTGTGCCGTTATAATCGTTGAAGGGGCGAGGGGGTAGTGAAGCGGGTTTCCAAAACTTAAAAGGTGGCTTAAGAAAATCATAAAAACCATTTGTAAACTTATTTATATTATTGGAATTTTCCTCCTCTCCTCACGCTCCTTTCTTCTGCATTAAAATGCTTTGGATTTGAAAATGAATAAATTTTGTAACCGCTCAATTCAACCCGAAATGACTTTGGAATTGAAAAATTGGACAAAAAAGAGATGGCATGATGTCAAAATTGTTTGTGCACCTGAATCAATTTTTTGCTTGTATCTTTTTAAAAACTGGTTCAATCAAAAAAATAGTTCAATTCAAAATTAAACTCAAGTAAATTCTCTAAAAAATCCACTGTAAATCTTCTCATGTCACTTGTCCAGTTTTCGATCTACGAAGCAATAAAGAAATGGGTTTTGATGATTTCTGGACTAGCTACTGAACTTAAACTTTTATTTCTTGCTGAACAAAGATGGATTTTACCAAAAAAAATTGGTATTCTTCAGATTCTCTGTAAAACGATAGAAAAATGATTCAAGTGATTGGACTAGTTTTTGAGGTAGTCTGGAGAAATCCAGAAATTTTTGATGATTTCTTAGCTTTATTTAGAAAATGATATATTATACTCAATTTAACGAAATTTTTTGAATTATGTTTGATAATATCGTCCATTTACAGGTCTAATATGGCTTTAGGGAGAAAAAACGTTGAATTATTTTTTATTGGGAATTTCAAGAAGAACAATTTTAGTTCTTTTTATTTCCTCGAAATAACGATTATTTCTCGAGATAAACTGAAAAAACGTCAAGGTGGGAGATACCTCTTGCTATATCTAGACTTGTGAAGTTAATAAATAAGTATAATAATGCAGTCTTATATTTAAAATTACATACACGTAATGTAAATACATGTAATTGATAAAAAAAAAATGTGGAAAAATGGTAAAAAGTCCATATCGCGGAAGTCTAACTTTATCAGGCTTTATTTATACGGTAGTAGGTAATCATAAATTAATGAATCATGTTGTTATTCTCTGTCTGAGCAAGCGAACGCTATCTTTTGGATTCAATAAACCGAAATTTTTCTCGAACTGCAGAGGAAATTTCATTTCAGGTGATACTCTGTAGGAGAAATCTTTTAGGGCATGAACCAGTCCAATTTTCATGTTCATCATGGCAAAACGTTCGGCTGAAAGAATGATCACGAATGGGAATTAATTTGCGAATAATGCTCGTGTCAGCGAGAATGAATATTCGGAAATCATTTTACCTATACAAACTCTGGGGCCATCACCAAAAGGTAAATAGGTGAAATGTGGTCGTTTGGCTATTTCTTGTTCGGTAAAACGTTCGGGGCGGAATTCCTCAGGGTTGTCGTAGTACTTTTCGTCCATATGTAACCCAAAAACTGGTATGATGATGGATAAATTAGCAGGAATTACGACGTCGGAGTGAGGTACTTTGTAGTTATCTTTAGAATGTCGGAATAACATCGCAGCCGGAGGGTATTTCCGGAGGGTCTCTGTCATTGGAATGATATTCTTGATAGAGGAAGCTGAATGGTGAAGAGGTGAGTAAAAGTATATACCTGAGATGACCATTTCTAGATATGTGAATTGTTTCAAGATATCATATGTGAGTGTATCATCATTGTCTGCAAGTACTTGGTGAATTTCTTGTCGAACTTTCTCCTGAATTGTAGGATTTAAGCATAATTCGAGCAAAGCGTAGCATAATGTCGTTGAAGTTGTATCTTGTCCGGCTGCGAGGAATAGGAAAGCTTGGGCGGCCAATAAGTCATTGGTCATTTCTACAAAAAATTCAATTGCGTTATAGGATGCTAAATGCAACCTGTCTCACTGTAGCCTTACCGAGATCACTTTTGACGGTTTTATGGCCAATTTGAGCGAGGAATTTTTGCAAATCTTCGTGATCACCGGTGTCGTGGAATTTCTGCATCATTGTGTTATTCTTCAACGCGATTAATAAGTCGAGGAAGTCGTTTCGCGTGACGTCGTTTTGTTCGCGATACGTGACAGTTTTGTCTACGATGTCCAAGTAGAACTTTTGTACTTGAGGATCGGTCAGACTGATGTTGAAAAATCGTACCAAGCTGTAAGGCATGGTCGGCCATATTGTGCGTAGTAAAGCTTTGTATCTGCAGATTCGTTGATAAGTTCAGAAAGTTGGAATATCGTGTTGGATGGTTTGGGGATTTTACCTGAATTCAAATGCTTTTGAGGCCATCGCTCTGAACTCGGATTTAGGATTTTCTAGGGAATTGGTTTCTAGTCCGAAGGCGCAGGTTGCGATGCCATCGGTTGTGTATCTCACGAAGAGATCTTTCGCGTTGAATGATCGCTCGTCGGACATGTTATCTATTACTTGGGTGAGCTTTTCGCCGCATTTTTCCAACAAAGGGAACATCATTTTCATTTTGCCGCTGGTGAAAGTGGTGGTGAGCTTTATTCGTAGGTTTCTCCAGGTGCTTCCTTTTGAGGTTTTTTAAACGCGGAAAATATTTGAGGGGCCCGAAGTGATGATCGAGTTATTAGTGAAATTTGCATAGAAGCAATTAAATGAAATTTACCTTTGAGCATGAATAAATGTTGAGATAGTGGTTCGATACTCTTATGTGTGTTTATTCCTCGGTCCGTGAAATAGGCGAAATCTTTAATCATAATGTCTCTGATGAGCTCAGGATCTCGAACAATAATCACTGGTTTCTTCATGGTGAACACTCCTCCGAATCGATGAGGTTCTAGGGCATTGTATTGGTCGCGATAAGCCTCCGCCAAAGATTTCCGCAGTAACATGACATCGGTCATGTTACCAAATATCAAATTCGGTTTCAGATAAGGTATCTTGAGCTTTTCGAAAAATAAATGAGCTTTTTTTATGGAATAATATAAATATAAAAACGAAGTACATATTGTTAATATTAATATTGTTAAGAAATCCATTTTTAAACCGGTTTCGTGTTTACGTTTTAAAATTCGCGAACCAAGCACAATAGAAGCGCGAGTTTGTACGTGTTGAACTTCCAATTACTTTAAACGTTTTGTTAATTTAAGAGTTAAAATAATGCGTACTCAGTCAAGCGAATAGACGTAGATAATAAGTGCGCAAAAATCCGACACTTATCATTGACTATCACATGATGCAATAATTCTGGGTTCTCTGCGATGGGCGTGCAGGTCTGAGGACCTTGTTCGGTCAAGTTCAAGTCAAATAGGGTTTTTTCATTAGTGTTTGTATAACACGAAGTATCGTGATTATTTTCATATGTCGTTGAAGTATTTGTGTTTATTTCGGTGAAATTGTCGTATTTATAGAATATGAAGTAAGGAACTTCATAAGAATAATTTCGAAGGAATATTTCGCCATGTTTCTACATTTTTGAAAATTTTTGGTTCTTCATTTTGATTCTAACTTGACCACGAGTTGAGAAATTCACTCAATAGTTGCTGAAATTAGAAAATGATTGAGTGAAATTCAAAGGAACTCTTCCCTTCCGTCTCTTTTTTTTAGGATGAGAGGTGCAAATTCCATCATAATCAAAATTTGAAAAAATTTCAAGTAGAGAAAAAATTACAAGTTGAAAAATTGTTCCATTTTTTCTAAAATCTTTTTATATATTTTTTCAAGTTTTTTCTTAAATGAGATTTTGCAAAAAATCTTGATAATTTGAGGAGGTATTTGAATAATATTGAAGCAAATCATGTTCTTTGCTTAATTTCCAATACGAGTAAATCAGGTATTTTCTTACTTCAATAAAGGTTTTTCTTGTTACGTCACGATACCTCATGACATTTTTTGAGGAAAATCCTAAAAATTAGGGAAGATGATAAGAGAAAAAAATAGGATCAAAAAATGCTCCTAATATAATTCTCAGTAACTTTGATTCCAACCATTTTCACTTCAGATTATTTTTATCACACAAAAGAGCATCCAATATCACGTATTTTGTAAAAACCTTGAAAAATTTTAAATGCAAAAAAATCTTAAAAAGGAAAAGCGATACGAAAAAAATTTTCAGGTAAAAAATATGCTTTATTAAATTTTTTATAACTTTTATTTCAGGTATTTTCCCATAAATTCAATTTCTAGTCCTCGAAAAGTCCCTTGAAAAATGCAGAGTTTTAGAAATTGCATGAAAATGGCAAAAAACCGCTTGCGATGCAGGTTTGTTATTATGACGATTCAAAATATCCCCTTTTGCTTACTTACTTACTTTTTTTTTACTTTTTTTGTTTAACGTGCCGTGTACCGCAACTAAGGCTAGAGGCACGGAAAATTGAAGGTTGATTATATGGACGAGAGAAGATCGGAAGATTTTAGGAAGAGAAAGAGTTTTTGAGTGGATTGGTTATCATTTTTCAAAAGGTCGGAGATATTATCAGAGAGTTTGAATTTTTTCCGGATGGGTGAAAATTTTGGACAGAGGATCAGAACATGGTGAGTAGATATCGGAACGTTACAGTGGGAGCAAGATGGAGCAGGAGTTTTGTTAAGAAGGTACGAGTGAGTGAAATTGGTGTGCCCAATTCTTAGTCTGCATAGTGTATCAAAATATTTTATCGAATGAAGTTAAACATTTTCAGGGGAGTTCCGGTCTCTTTGAAATTCACATTTTCTACAAAATTTCGAAAAATTAAATACGAAAGAAATTAATAAATCTACTTATTTTGAAATTACAAAAATGCGAGATGACAAATTTAAAATTATTTGAATATCACAATTAAATTGGCTGTCTCTGCAACCAGATCTTATTACGTGCGGTCAACAAGCCGAAATTAATTTGAAATTGGACCGGAAATTTCATCTTTGGTGATACCATATAGGAAGCATTTTTCAGGGCATAAATTAATCCTATTTTGATACTCATTTTGGCAAAACGTCTCGCTGGAAAAGTAATAATTGTGTAAATTCCAGAATTCTGTTTCAAGATTAACGCAATAAGTAGGTGGGTAATTTTACCTATACAGGTCCTCGGGCCTTCGCCAAATGGTAAATACGTGTAATTCGGTCGTTTGTTTTTTTCCTCTTCGGTGAAACGTTCTGGTCGAAATTCCTGAGGATTTGGGTAGTATTTTTCATCCAGATGTAACCCGTAGACTGGTATGATAACCGATGTATCCTCAGGAAGTGTTATCCTGGTATTTGGGATTTTGTAGTTTCGGCATGTTTTGCGGAATAAAAGCGAAGATGGAGGATATTTGCGTAGAGTTTCTGAAACACGTGGGAATGATGCGTTGAAATTCCCCGTACACTCGAAGATGTATCGGAGTACGCACCTGAGATGACCATATCAGTGTAAGGCATCTGGGCCAACATCTCATAACTAAGGTGTTCATCGGTGGTGGAAAACACTCGGTGGATCTCCTGTCGAACTTCATGTTGAATTGTTTGATTCAAAGCGAGTTCCAGCAAAGCGTAACTCAACGTCGTTGAAGATGTCTCGAACCCAGCCGCGAAAAACAGGAAAGCTTGAGCAGCTATTAATTCGTCTGTCATCTCTATTTCAAGTAAATTGCTTTAGAAAGAGGTTTATGGTGTTGGTAACATATCGGAGGTACTTCACTTATATCTTTTTTCACCCCTTTGTCGCCTACTTGGTCCAGAAAGGTCTTCAAGTCTTCGCCATCTTTGGTGTCGTGAAGTAGCTGCGATGCGGTGTTGGTTTTCAAAGCTATCAATAAGTCTAGGAAGTCATCTCGTGTGACGTTGTTTTCCTCCCGGTGTTGTATGGTTTTGTAAACGAGGCTGCTAAAGAAGTTTTGTACTTTGGAATCAAAGAACGTCAAATCGAATAGTTGTATTAGTTGTGTCGGCATGGTCATCCATAAAGTTCGTATTAGAGCTTTGAATCTGCAACGAAAAATTGATCAATGAAGAGAACGTGTGAAGTAGTGAAAATTGCAATGTTGGTTTTTGTACCTGAATTGGAATGCTTTCTTGCCTATTAAACGAAATTCCGAATTTGGATTTTCCAACGAATTTATCTCCAAGCCGAAAGCGCAAGTTCCTATTACATCTGTTGTGTACCTAGCAGATATTTCTTTTATGTCGAAGGCTTTGTTTGGTGGTATTTGGGCGAGCACTTTGTCCAGTTTTTCACCACATGCTTTCACCAATGGAAACATCATCTTCATTTTTAACGAAGAAAAGGTGCCGGTGAGTTTGATTCGTAAGTTTTTCCATTCGTCGCCTGCGTTTATTTGAAAAAAAGTGAATAGAGACGTCATCTTATTTTAAAAAATTTTCAAGTTTTGGGGGCGCTAAGTGAATGCAACTTTATGACGTCATCGTTTATTCAGCGAAAATTTTTGATCGATTAAAAGAGCAGAGGAGGGGGTGGGGCAAACGAATTAGATTGACAATATTATGCGAGTGATGAAATGTCCATCTCGATAGAAAAATAACTTCAAATTTTTTTTTTTTTTTAATTTTTTTTTATATAACTATGTTATTTTTTTTATTAATTTTTTTTCTTTAAATAACGGATTTATAATATGAAAAATTACAGAAATTTTATTTTTAATAATTATAGTAATAATAATAATTTTTAATAGTTCATGTGGTAAATTTTCGATCGTCAAGTTTCTCTGAAAATTGAGATAGATCAATGACGTCATATTTGTTGAATGATACATTCAAGAGAGATTCAGCTGGTGACTTGGATAAATTTCTTGGTGAACTGTATCGCCGATGATTTCGTGTGGGTTAATTTTTATTCATTTTCGGTCATTTTTTGAATTTTTCAATAATTTTTTGAACATTTTCTTGTCTATTTATTGTTATTTTTCATCTTTTTTTCGCTATTTTCAATAATTGTGTAGTTTTTATTAATTTTTTACTATTTTTTGCAGTTTTTCTATTACTATTTTGTCACTTTTGATAATTTTTTGGTTATTTTTTGGTCGTTTTGAAATATTTATTTAATTTTTAGACATGTTTGGTTTTTTTTTCCAGCGAATAATAATCAGTACAGAATATAAAAATGCCCTTTGCCCTCCTTTGGTACATTTTTATCAGCAATTATTTATACCCAAGGAACACAAATTTGATAAAAGTGACGTTTATTTATGATCTATGAGATTTCCTATTGAAAGTTGAACGAGTAACAGGAAATGTGATAATTTGAGGGGAGGGGGTGAAGGGTCGTATTGTTAAAGAATTGCACCTCTTATAGCTATAACTTACCTTTCATCGTGAATAAATTATGACTCAAAGGCTCAACCTGCGAATCAATGTGAAATCCTCGATCATTGGTCAAAGCGAAATTCTTGATTAAGACATCCTTCAAGAGTTCAGGATCTCTTATAATGACGACAGGTTTCATCGGAGTGAAAACGCCGCCGAATTTATGAGGTTCTAGTTGTCTATATAGATCAACGTACACCTCAGCTAAGGATTTTCGAAGTAATACCACATCGGTCATGTTACCAAGGAGTAAATTTGGTGTTATAAACGGAATATCGAGTTTTTCAAAAAACAAGTATATTTGTTTCAAAGACCAATACATGTACAAAACGAACGATATTATCATTAAAGCTGCGCAATCAAACGCAACCGTGTGCATTATTACAACACACGACACTGTCTCGTTGGTTAATACACAAACACTGCACCGATATGTAGCTCGATCGAGAACTCGCGAATTATTTAAAATAAACGAACAATAATGGAAAAATATGGTAAATGTTGAGGAATATTTTATACATTGTATGGACACGTGTCATTTGGAGAATTTTGGCAGAATGACAGATCGAATTACGCCGCCGGCGAAGGTCTGGGTTTGGATGCTATGGTAATGTGGATTTGTCATGTTAAAAAGTGGCCTTGTAAGATTGACTGTTGTGATTAGGGGTTTTGATATGGTAAATAGTAAAGCACTTTGTCCAGTTCGTGGTGTTGCGGTGTGAAATCTTCCGAGATCGAGAGTATTGAGCAAGGCTCGGGGAAAGGGGTTTCTTATCGTGTGAATGTTTACGATGGCTGATAATTTTTGGTTGTTTTGATTATTCGTCGGATGGTTTTGGGATATTTATACCGAATTAGAGGCGATGTGTTGAATTTTTAAATGAATATAAAACTACTTCAATTTATATTGCTTGTCTCCAAAGAATTTTCAAAAAAGCTCGTGGTGTATTGACCTAAAAATGGGCAATTTTTCCTCAAAGTAGGAAAATTTCAATCGTAGTTATTCGAGGAACAAAAAAGTAAATTGTAGACGAATAAAAGAAACATATAATTACATGAAAAAGAATCATAGAATATAGAAAAAACTACTAAATGCGGGAAATAAATTTCCCAAATTATTAAAGCTCTTTTCGTTGTAACCAAACACCATCTCGTGGCGTCAATAATCCAAAACTTTTCTCAAAAGCCAGAGGGAATTTCTGTTTGGGCAATATTTTGTACAAATTATTCCTCAGTGCACAAACCAAGCCAATTTTGACGGTCATCTTGGCAAAACGAGCCGGTTACTCAAGGAATTGATCTCTATCCCGAATGCACATGTTCCTATCACATCTGCCATGAATCTTTGGGATATGTTCTTCATATCCATTGATTCTTCGAAAGGAGTTTGACTTATGAGCTCTGAGAGGTTCTCGGCGCATGATTTTATCAATGGGAACATCATCTTCATTCTTCCACTGCTAAAGGTGCTGGTTAACTTTATTCTGACGTTTTTCCAATCCTCGCCTACAAATTTATGATGAGACGGGTTTTATCAAAAATCAAATCATGTTGATTTTTGGAGAAATCGCGAAAGAATAGGAAATGCTGATTTTAAATTTTAAAAGGAGATGCTTATTTATGTGACTGCAGCGTTTCTGAATCGAGACTATGACCTGGGTGGAGCTGAGCAATTCCCTGGGCATTTCGTTATTCAACACAATAGAAAAGGAGAAGCTTATCAAGATAGGTATCTGCGGTGTTCCCGCATCTTAACCGTGATATGGGCGGAGCTTGGCGATTCCCTCGCCGTTTTATTATTCAATACAATAGAAAAGGCGGAGCTTATCAAGATATCTGCGGTGTTCCCGCATCTTGACCAGGATATGGGTGGAGCTTGGTGATTCCCTCGACGTTTCATCATTCAATACAATAAAAAAGGAGGAGATTATTAAGATATCTGAGGTATTCCTGTATCGTAACCATGACATGTACAGAGCTGGATGCTTCCCTCGCCATATTTTCGTTTTACTCTGTAGAAAAGCAACTCGATCATTATACTCACCTTACATATTAAACAAGTGATTACTCATGGGTTCCAATTCAGCGTCGATATCGAATCCTGATCACATAGATATGCAAAATCTTTAATTAAAATGTTCTTAAAGAGTTCTGGATCTCTTAAAATGATCACAGGTGCTTGAAAGGAGAACACCCCTCCGAATTTATGAGGTTCTAGTTTTCTATATAAATCTGCATAAACCTCAGCGACAGATTTTCGCAGTAAAACGACGTCTGCCATGTTTCCAAACAGAAAATTAGGGTTTACCTGAGGTATTCCATATTGTTTGAAAAATGAATAGGATTTTTTCAAATAAAGATATATGAATGTGAATAAACTGATGAGAATTGAAATGAAACAATAAAAGAACGACATTGTTAGATGATGTATGTGTATTCATAAATTTACTTCAGTTCGTGATGTAGAATTGAAACAGGATGATATCGACAGTAAACAAAACTATAACCTTTGATAAATTAGAAATATTTATCTTCTGCTAAGAATAAATCAAACTTTCAGGTAAACACAATAATAATTCTGGTACATAGTTCATGTGTGTTCATTGTCACTGCGCAGACTGTTGCGCAGATCGCTCAGTTTCGACTATTTTAACCGGTTGTATGTGTATTATTTGACGTCAGGTTGAATAGTATCGAAAACCATATTTAACTCATTTTATAAAGAGCTTGCTTAGATAATATTGAGAACAATGCGTTTGAAGTGAAAGCGTCAGCGTATTTGACACTTTGACTCAAATTCATTACATTTTTCATTTAAAATTGAATCTTTTTTATTAATTTCAATTTTTTTCATTATTGAAATGCATAAAATTAAAATAATGAAAGAGAAATGAAATATGATGTTTAAAGCTCGTAAATTTTATTATTCAGAGTTTTTTACAATTTAACCATATTCCACCTTTGGCTTTCAATAATTTGAAATGAGTAAATTGCACTGGAAGGGTACTTTTTGGAGAAAGCTCCAACGAGAAGCCCCTCAATATGCTTATGAGCCCCATTTTCAGCAACAATTTCGCAAATCGTTCTCCTGTAAGAATACCTTTACCATTGAATTGAACCAAAACAACTATGGTGGAGGAGAAGCCTTACCCAAGCAAGATCTAGGACCTTCACCAAAGGGCAAATACGTATAATGAGGTCTTTTTGCAATAGCTTCTTTGGTAAAATGCTCCGGATAAAAGTCGTCAGGTCTTTCGTAGTACTTGGGATCTCGGTGGATGCCGAAAATAGGTATCGTCAATATCGTATTTTTAGGAATTATTACATTGGTATCTGGTATCATGTAATCGATGGTGCATTGCCGTTGGGCAAATCCAGTTGCAGGGTACTTACGTAGGCTCTCTGTAAAATGAAGATAGCGGAGATGAGGTTATAGAGGTGTTGAAGTTGAAGGTTCTGGTACCTGTTATGACCATATCTGCATAAGGCATATCTTTGAGGATCTCATAAGTGAGTCCTTCGGGGTTATTATCAATCACGGTGTTGATTTCGTTTCGTACTTTGTCCTGGATGTCTTTATTTAGAGCTAGTTCTAACATGAGGAAGCCCAAAGCTGTTGATGAGGTTTCAAAACCTGCTCCGAAGAATATAAAGCATTGGGCTGCCATCAAGTCGATGGTCATGTCTGGAATTACAAGAGGTATTGTTGAAAACATGATTTACCTGGTGTGTTGGACTTACCTATATCGGTTTTGGAATTCTTGCTGCCAACTTGTGTCAAGAAATTGTCGAGTTCTTCGGTTTCCTGGTGATCTTTGTATTTAGCCATTGTCTGTTGTTTGAGTGATATCAACAAGTCGATGAAGTCGTTTCGAGATACTTTGTTTTCTTCTCGATACTTCACGGTGTTCTCGACAATGGACAGGAGGAAGTCTTCGACGTCTTTTTCGACATATCGTAGATTGAGTAGCTTCACGAGTCTCTTTGAGATATTCGGGTAAGCTCCCAAGAGCAAAGATTTGTATCTAGATAGACAACGTATGAGCACGAGGTGGTTTGTTTGAGGTTTTCAGCAAAATTTCGCGATCTTACTTGAATTCAAATATTTTATTGCCCATTTTCCTAAATTCGGAGTTGGGATTTTCGAGCGAATGAGTCTCGATGCCGAAAGCGCACGTTCCGATGACATCGGTCGTGTATCTGGCGAAGAGATCTTTCATGTCGACAGGTTCGGCAGTCATGGTTTCCAAAACTTTAGCGAGCTTGGTTCCGCATTCTTTCACCAATGGGAACATCATCTTCATTTTTCCCCCGGTAAAAGTTGTGGTCAATTTGGCTCGAAGATTTTTCCATTCTTCGCCTTTGATTAGATAACGAGGTTAATAAGGAATCAGATTACTATACCTGTGAGTGTACCTCTCAGAGCTAGCAAGTGCTTCCCGAGACGATCAATATCCGTGTTCACATTCACCCCGCGGTCGTAAAAATGCACGAAATCCTTGATGGTTATGTGCCTTATGAGATCGGGATCTCGTATCATTATCAAAGGTTTCTGAAAATTGAAGTATCCGGCGAATTTGTGAGGTGCTAGTTTTCTGTAGAGTTCTGAGTGCAAAATCGGTATCGTCTTTTTGGTAAATAAAGCCTCGCCTATGTTACCAACCAGAAATGTAGGCTTCAAGTATGGTATTCCATTTTTATCGAAGAACTTATGGGCTTTTTTGAATTGCCAATATAAATACAAAAAAAATGCTATCACGATTAGAATCACATTACCGAAAAAGCTCATTTTTTATCTCGCGAAAGTATCACTTCACTGGGAGGAATAATCTAAAGTGTCGTCATATGGTTCAACTCCAAATCGAATACTGTTAATTTGGTACTTATTGCATATATTAGCCAGTCTGTGTCTTCTTATTGACCTTGAGATAGCACTAAAAAAAGAGTTGAGATATACTGTGCATTCAGAATTAAACGGGTACCCAATTTATCCAGATAAAAAGATTTCGGTTGTTGTCAACGTCCTAGAACTCCAGAAATAAATGTTGCGAAATTATATGAAAATTTTGGGAGACCCTTGGAACCCTTGTTGTTGTAGAACGAGTGTATATATTTCAGATGCACGTTTATAGCTGCGCTACTCCTTGGGGCATTAACCACTTGCATCTTCGATGTCCATAACAAAAGAACTGGTTTAAGACCGGTGCCTTCTTTCCGTTTTAAAATCATTTTTCTGCATAATAGTTCGATTTTCGGTAGCTTTTGAAATTTTCATGGTGGAGCAGGAAGTATGCGGAATGAAAAAAGTGAGATCCCTTTATTTGAATTTTATCCTCAGTTTTTTTCATTAATGAATAGTTTGCAATAACATCCCTCCGAATAATGTTATGAAGGTCATTGACCTTGGATGTACTCGTACTATCGTCGAAAAAAATTCAAGTAAATTGTGAGACTCATGACTGGCTTTAGTTCAATGCAAACAAAATTTGCTCATCGATTAATAATGGTTCGTACCAATTAAAGTCAAACCAGGAGTAGCCTCGTGAGAAATCTTTTTTTCCTCATTCAAAATACTCGAAAAAAATCTTGAAAATTAAAAACATTACAATAAATTTATCAACAAACACATGAAAAGTAAAAATAATCCAATTTATTGCATTAAATTTTTTTACAATTCAACCAAATACCCCCTTTAGCCTTTAACAATATAAAATGTCGTTGGTACTGCACAGGAAGTGTGGTCTTCGGTGAAATATCAAAAGAGAAATCCCTCAGCATACTTATGAGCCCCATTTTTACTTGCATTTTTGCGAACCGTTCTCCTATACAAGAAATGTCCAATCAGAAGAATGGAAATTATGTTGGATATAGTCATCAAACATACCAATGCAAGCTCTTGGACCTTCGCCGAAAGGCAAATACGTGTAATGAGGTCTCTTCGCGATGGCTTCTTTGGTAAAGTGCTCTGGGTAGAAGTCCTCCGGTCTTTCATAGTATTGAGGATCTCTATGGATACCAAAAATAGGTATCGTGACTAGCATATTTTTTGGTATCGTTATATCAGTATCTGGTATCTTGTAGTCGATGGTGCATTGCCGTTGGGCAAATCCGGTTGCTGGATATTTACGCAGACTTTCTGTAATTTTGAGTTGGACAGTGAGTAAGCTCCAGAAGTACAACATGAAAGAAATTGGTAATTTGGTACAAACCTGAGATGACCATGTCAACGTATGGCATTTCCTTGAGCACCTCGTAAGTTAGTCCTTCGGGGTTGTTGTTGATTACGGTGTTGATTTCCTCTCGTACTTTGTCTTGGATATCTTGATGGAGGGCTAGTTCCAGTAAGAGGAATCCCAACGCGGTGGATGAGGTTTCGAAGCCAGCTCCGAAGAATATGAAGCATTGGGCTGCCATCAAGTCGATGGTCATGTCTGAAATGGAGATATTACTAGTGGATTTCTGGAAGTGGAAAAAAAAGCGAAAAGAACTTACCGATGTTTTTCTTAGATTGATTGCTTCCGACTTGCGAAAGGAAATGGTCGAGGTCTTCTTTCTCTTGATGGTCTTGGTATTTGCCCATAGTTTGGTGTTTCAGCGAGAGTAAAAGGTCTATGAAGTCATTACGAGATACTTTGTTGTCTTCGCGATATTTCACGGTGTTCTCAACTATCGACATCAAGAATTCTTCGACTTCTCGATCGATGAATCTTAGATTAAATAGTTTAATGAGTTGTTTCGGTATTTCTGGAATGGTGCTCAAGAGCAAAGCTTTAAATCTGGAAAATTTTCAATAATACGAATGAGTAATCTTGACCGTAACTTTGGAGGGTAGTTGCCCCTACCTGAATTCGAATATGCGATTTCCCATCCTCCTAAATTCCGAATCAGGATTATCAAGGGAGTGAGTCTCGATTCCGAAGGCGCAAGTTCCAATGACGTCGGTCGTATATCTGGCGAGGAGATCTTTCACGTCGACCGGTCCATTGACCATGGTTTCCAAAACTTTGGTGAGCTTGTCTCCGCATTCCTTTACCAATGGGAACATCATTTTCATTTTCCCGCCAGTAAAAGTGCTGGTCAATTTTACTCTGAGGTTTTTCCATTCTTCGCCTTAGGATTTAATATGAAATTATCTTTATCGATGACCTAATGATCTCATATCAGGTGATTAATTCTATATTTATAATTATCACGTTATTAATGGTAAATACCTTTCATTGCCAGCAAATGATTACCAAGGGGTTCCACATCTGTATTCACGTTTATCCCGCGATCGTAAAAATGATCGAAATCTTTGATAAAAACGTACTTTATTAGTTCGGGATCTCGTACCATCAAAATCGGCGTATGAAAGTTGAAATACCCCGCAAATTTATTCGGTGCCAGTTTCCTATACAGCTCCAGATGCAAAACAGGTATCGTCTTTTTGGTATAAAAGGCCTGGCCGATGTTACCAATTAAAAATGTAGGTTTTAAATACGTTATGCCATTTTTATCAAAAAATTCGTGTGCTTTTTTAAATCGCCAATACAAAAATACGAACAATGTTATCACTAAGATGATCAAATTGACGAAAAAATCCATTTTTAATCTCGCGAACTGGTTTTTTCGACGAACAGTAAACAGCTTAGTTGTCTGTTAAGTACTGCGTGTTTGGTTGTAATATTATTGCCGGATCAAGTCGACCTTGGATGATGATAACAATGTAGGATGGACCGAGATACATGTAATGACTCGAATTAGCGGTTATTTGTTGTATTAGACGTGGGAGGGTTTTTTTTTAACTTGATAACGAGTTTTTTTAAGTCGGTAAATATTTACGTTGTCTTTTGATGTTCGCTTCTACCATGAACGTTTTGAATGGTCGGTTATAATGTTTTGAAATCTGCGAATTCGGCGAAATATATATTTAGTGTGAACTTATTCGTGGATTTTTTATCGTTGAGTTATCAGCTGTTGTATTATGCTTGGTTTTCATCGAGATAAGGCAATTTGAAATGGAAAATTTGTGATAACTCTTGAAAGAAACGAAATAGATAGAAATTATATATGACCTTTTTTACATTTCATACCAAGTTGCATAATATTGGTTCTGTGAATTTTTGATCCAAGTGCAAAATTGAGGGAGATTTTACAATTTATATATTTATTATGTGTTAAAAACCTCGATAAATTTTTTAGTTTACGAAATATCCCAAAAAAGCATATAACTAAATTGATTGAATTTTTTTTAATGTACAAAATAAGTCATATGCAAATTCAGCGTATCTTGTATATTACTCGAGTTATCAGCATATTTGAATTTCGTCTCGTCGTATTCTTGAATTCGGATGATTCGCGAAATTTGCATGTACTCAATTTCATAGTATTTATTTAATTCAACAGGACAAGTTATGTGGAATTTTTGCCTATCGTAGGATCCCAAGGAGTAGTGGTACTTTAAAAGCATTTCTTAGGGGGCACTTTTGACATTGATGAAGGTAGAAATATCCTGATTCGATTTTATTGCCCAATGTGACGTCTTAAGTGTCGCCATATTGAACTGAAGCATGATGACGTCATCGATTTTTGACGTAGAGGGTGTTTTAAGAACATAAGGGCGTAAATTCATTAATGAATCGTCGAATTAGATGTATTGATGGATTTAGCATTCATGTTTAAAACAGTTCATGACGTCATTGATTTTTTTTCAACAAATATTCACATTTTCACGATAGAGGAAGATTTTTTGAGCCGTGAGGAGCTTTTGAAAAATTGATTTGAAATTTTTTTCTTGTAATAAAAATTTTTGTTTGAAAAAATTGATAGAATTCATGTGATCGTCATTAATTTTATTTATTTTTTATAAAAAATAATATGTATAAAATTATAAAATATTAAAAATTAAATTTTTTCACATTTCAACCATATACCACTTTTGGGTTTGAGTATAATAAAATGTTGTTGAAATTTAATGGGAAGTGAGGTCTTCGGGGAAAGTTGAAATTTGAAATTACGAATCATACTGATGAGTCCAACTTTCACTTGCATCTTTCCAAATCGTTCTCCTGTTCAATGGTAAATTGATGTGAAATTTTCTTTTTTTATATGGTTTGTATTATGTGAGAATCTTACCAATACATCCTCTGGGACCATCTCCAAATGGCAAATACGTATAATGAGGTCTCTTGGCGATCGCCTCTTTGGTAAAGTGTTCAGGATAGAATTCATCGGGTTTCTCGAAATATTGAGGATCATTATGTAACCCATAAACTGGCACGGTAACTGGAGTATTTTTAGGAACCACGATCTTAGTATCTGGGATGATGTAGTCTTCAGTACATTCCCTAATTATGAATCCAAGCGCTGGGTATTTCCTTAGACCCTCTGGTTAATGATAAAAGGACATGAGACGTTCGTCGTGAGTACTCTAGGTACTTTAGATACTACCTGCGATGACCATATCAACATAAGTCATGTCTTTGAGGATATCATAAGTGAGTCCTTCGGGGTTACTGTTGATCAAGGTGTTGATTTCTTCTCGTACTTTGTCTTGGATATCTTGATGGAGAGCTAGTTCCAATAGGAGGAAGCTCAACGCGGTCGATGATGTTTCGAAACCAGCTCCGAAGAATATAAAGCATTGAGCGGCCATTACGTCGATGGTCATGTCTAAGGAGAAATGAGTTATGAAGAGCTCGATGACGATATAAAGTGAGGTAGTTACCAATTTGGCCTTTGGCGTGTTTTTCACCGACTTGCGACAAAAATCTATCGAGGTCTTCTTGCTCTTGATGATCGTTGTATTTACTCATTGTTTGGTCTCGTAAAGACATCAGTAGATCTATGAAGTCGTTCCTGGTTACTTTATTCTCTTCTCGGAATTTTACAGTGTTGCCTATGATAGAGATGAAAAAATCCTGCACGGATTCGTCGACAAATCGTATATTAAAGAATCGCGCCACGCTTTCGGGTAATTTCGTGAAAGCTCCTGCGATCAGGTTACGGTACCTGAGCAAAAATTTTCAGCTAATTATAGGTCGGTGGCAAATTAAAGTGTGATTTAAAATAGATTCGTGTCTGGGTATATCTGACGTCAATGACTAATAAAGGTAATTACCTGGGACAATGGTCAATTCAGGGTCAAACTAAGAATAGAATTTCGCTCAACTCACCTGAACCGGAATACTCGTTTGCCCATTTCTTGAAATTCGTTATTTGGATCGTCCAGCGAATGCGTCTCGATACCGAAAGCGCATGTGCCTATTACGTCGCAGGTGTATCGAGCGCTCAGGTCTTTGATGTTGAATGCTTCGGAGGTCATCGTGCCCAAAACTTGGGTTAGCTTGTTGCCGCATTCTTGTACCAATGGGAACATCAGCTTCATTTTTCCACTTGTAAATGTACTGGTTAGTTTTACTCTGAGGGTTTTCCATTCGTCTCCTGTAATTGGAATGCTTGTTAAGGGTGATTTTGAAGATAGGTTGTAACAGGAGTAAAAAAATTTCAAGAATGCTTGGAAGGGCTCAAGACTTGAGATCATCGAATTGAGTTACATATTTTTAATTATGTAAATTATTTCAGTATTATCACCTTCTTACCTTTCATCGTCAATAAATTATGACCAATACGATCGATTTTTGGATTTATAGGAATAGATCGGTCATGAAAATACTTGAAATCCTTGACCATGATGTGCCGTATCAAATCCGGATCACGTATCATCAAGAATGATCGATTGAAAAGGTAGTACCCGGCATATTTATGAGGATGCAGTTTCTCATACATTTCCTTATGATAAACAGCCATCGGTTTATTCATCAGCAGCACCGGTGCGATGTTACCAACCAAAAAAGTGGGCTTCAGGTAAGCTACGCCATTTTTATCGAAGAACTCGCGAGCTTTTTTGAAGCGCCAGTATGAAAATAAGAATAACGTTATTAACGCGAGAACCACGTTACCGAGGAAATCCATTTTGCACGGATCTCAACTTCTCGAGTGTTTGCGAATTCACGTTTATAACTTCGAATTGATCGGAGCACTGCGTATTGTGGATAATGATACGTTTTTGAGGAAGTCGTGCCCTTGGATGCTATGACGACGTATTGTTAATGGTAGAAATTCGAAATAACTATCGATGGCGTGTGAAGTGATGTTGAGACGTGTTTGCCAAATTTTTCAGAATGATTATTTGTTTGAGTCAACAATGATGCTTTGAATGAAAGCAATACAATAAAAAAAAACGAAATGTGGAAATATTTATAAGCGAGGTAACACTGATAAATTTCTAATTCAGGAGTAATTTTGAATAAGATCGTTCTTCTATTAAAAATCACATTTAGGGGGAAAATATTTTCTCACAAATGAACAAATTCGCGAAATAACTCACATTAATGCTTTCTCGACTTGATTAAGTCTTATTTATAAACATTTTCGTTGCATCAGACACATTATTCAATTCAACTCGATTATTTCGTCATGGCGAATTTATAATTACCAATGAGGATCTTACTACTTTCATAATTACACCTCGTCTCCATTTCTTGGAAATAATACGCGATTCAATTTTTTCATAAATTTCGTCATCAACTTTCAAAATTCGTTTTCTTTGTTCTTCGTATAAAATTAGACCAGAAAAATTCATGTTTGATATGAACGAAATTACAAAACAAAAAAAAATCATTTTAATTTCGAGTAGGTAGAGGCACTTGAAAATTTGATACAATTTGCAATTTTATTTTCGAATAACCATGATTATGAAAAATTAAAAAATTGAATGAGAAAGGTGCATAGAAGTACACACCCCTCCCCCTCCCCCCCGAAATAGCATAGTTCTCCTTCAATTCAATTTCCCTCCAAAAAAAGCTCCCTTCTCATTCAACTCAATTTCATCCCTACAAAATACCCTTCTGAGAACAGGGTACCCAACAGGTGGTAAAAGTGGTGAAAATAGTGAAAAAGTAGTGATTATGAAAATAGGTTATGAAAGTAGTGAAAAAGTGTTGAATTTTGTCAATAAGTAGTGCAAGAATGAAAAAACCCGAAGACACGAAATATTTCTGAAAAAATTACTCAAAAATTGTTCATTTTCAATAAATAACTGGCTAATTTTTTTAAATTGGCGGCACTGTTGAAATATATGTGACGTCATATATATTTTTTAAATTAAGCACATAATGCATTTATTTTTTTATAATTTTAATTTGATTTTTTTTCAATTACAAATTTTCTTCTAATCCAAAATTTGACTTCGTTAATGCAGGGGAAGGGGTGAAGTAAATTTGAGAAGTTCTGGATAATTTGGAAAAAATGGTGGTGAAAAAGTAGTGATTTTTCAAGGAAAAAATCCGTTGATACCCTGGATAAGGAACCCCTCACATTCGATTAAATTTTTTTCAAGAAAAAATATTTTCAATTTCCTCCCAAAAAAGTACTTACCTGAAAAAGAGGCCCTATCACTTAATTTGGTTTTAGAAAAATCACCCTTCTGAAAAAGGCATACTTTTCATTCAGTTCAATTTCCTTCCAGAAAAAACACCCTTCTCGTTCAATTCAGTTTTCTTCGGAAAAATCATCTTCCTGAAAGCGAACTCTTCTCGTTCAATTAAATTTTCTTCAGAAAAATCACCCTTCTGAAAAGGAACCCTCTTCATTTCATTTTGGTTTCTTCAGAAAAATTATCCTCCTGAAAAAGAATCCGTCTCATTCAGTTCAATTTCCCTCCAGAAAAAGCACCTTTCTCGTTCAATTCAATTTTCCTCTGAAAAGGAACCTTTCTCATTCAATTCTGTTTTCTCCAGAAAAATCACCATTTTGAAGGAGAACTCTACCTATTCAATTTAATTATCTTCCAGAAAAGGAACCCTTCTGAAGTGGAATCTTCCTCATTCAATTTAATCTTCTTCCAGAATCTTCCAGAAGAAGCTCCTTTCTCATTCAATTCAGTTTTCTTCTGAAAAATCTCCCTTCTGAAAGGGAACCCTTCTCGTTCAATTCAATTTTCTTCTCATTTCAATTTTTACTCTCCTTATTTGAATTTTTCCTCCCTTTCTATTTACACTTGAGTAAATTCAAAGAAGAGGAATGAAAATGTATAAAAAAATATATTGAATTATTTACAAAATTTTAAATTCATTATCTCTGATTGGTTCACGTTCCAGCCAAATTTCATTTTTCGATATCAGCAATCCAAAATTCGGCATGAAGGTAATTGGTAAAATGGTCTTGGGCGAAACTCGATACGAGAAATTCCTTATCATGCTTATCAGTCCTGTTTTCACTTGCATTTTCGCGAATCTCTCAGCTGCAAGAAAGAATGACATAAAGTTACTCTGAATTCGCTGCTGTGACACTGATGATATGTAGTTAAAATACATACCTATGCAGATTCTAGGGCCATCACCAAATGGTATATATGTATAATGAGGTCTACTGGCTTTGGCTTCATCGGTGAAATGCTCTGGGTAGAATTCCTCTGGGCGTTCGTAGTACTTGGGATCAGTGTGGATTCCGTAGACCGGAATTATAACGGTTGTCTTCTCCGGTATGATTATGTTGGTATCAGGTATGTTGTAGCTCTTGGTGCAATTCCGAGATAGAAAAGATCCCGGCGGGTATTTGCGAAGGGTTTCTGTACATATACAAAGATAAGCTGGTTACTGTGATTGAATGTGTTCAGAAAGCAGTGAAGTATGTAATCCACAAACCAGAGATGACCATGTCGACATATGGTAGGTCTTTGAGGATATCGTAGGTCAGGCCTTCGGGGTTGTTTCCAATCACCGTGTTTATCTCGTCTCGAACTTTGCGTTGGATTTTTGGATTCGATGCGAGCTCGAATAGTAGAAATGCAAGGGTTGTTGAGGAGGTCTCGAAGCCGGCCGTGAAGAAGAGGAAGGTCTGAGCGGCCATCAAGTCAATTGTCATATCTGAAAAAGATACTCGTGAGTTTTGATGACGGACAAAAGTCGATAAATGGCCATACCTTTCATACCTATGTCATTTTTGGGAGCTTTATGTTCTAGTTGAGATGGGAGTTGTTCCACTTCAGAATTCTCGTGTTGATTGTCGTGTTTGTCCTTTGTTTGGTTTTTCAACGATAATAACGAATCAACGAAGTCGTGTCGAGTTATGTTGTTGTCTTGGCGGTGTTTAATGGTGTTTTCGACGATTGAAAAGAAAAAATCTTCGACTTTTTGATCGACGTATTTCAAATTGAAGAATTTAATTAGTTTTTTAGGGATGCCCGGATATAAACTCCTGAGCACTGTTTGGTATCTGCAGAAAATGCAAGCTGATTATGATATTTCATACAAGGACACGTCAATTGTACGTACCTAAATTTGAATATTTCATTGCCCATTGTTCGAAATTCGGAATTCGGGTTCTCGAGGGAGCGTGCCTCGATGCCAAAAGCGCATGAACTTATTACATCGGTTGTGTACCTTGCGAAGAGATCTTTAACTTCGAATGTTTCACTTTCCATGGATGTGACTACTTCGAGAAGCCTATCAGCGCATTCTTTCACCAGAGGGAACATTAATTTCATTTTACCACTGGTGAAAGTACTGGTCAACTTGATTCGAAGGTTTTTCCATTGCTCTCCTGCGAAATCCTTTAATTGTGGGTGGGTAGTTGAAAATAAGTGCTTTTTTGGATCGCATACCTTTCATGGTCAACAAGTGATGACTCAGAGGTTCAATATCCGGATTGATGGTGACGGCTCTGTCGTGAAAGTGCACGAAATCTTTGACCAATACGTGCCTTATCAGCTCAGGATCCCGTATCATGATCGCATTCCTTTGAAATACGAAAATTCCGGCGAATTTATGCGGCTCGAAAGCTCTGTAGAGGTCGCGATTTATAATAGAGAGGGGTTTCCTCAGCATCAAGACGTCGCCGATGTTACCCAACAAGAAGTTAGGTTCGAGGTACGGAATGCCATGTTTGTCGAAAAACGATCTTGATTTTTTCGAAATCCAGCGAACATATAAATACAGCGAAATTACCACGAGGAGGATTGTGCTAAGGAAATTCAACATCGCGAATGGATCCGAACACTTCAACTGAATGTAACGTACTGAAATCTTTACATCAGCTCGTGTGACTTGTTCGGTGCACCAACAAATGTAATCTGGTTATTTTGAACTTGAAATAAGAATAAGACGGGAAAATCACAGCGTAAATGACATGAGAGAGTTCAAGAGTATTTTTTTCCTGCTGAGATAACCACGTTAAATTAATTTTTTTAGCATATATTTGTAAAAAGATTATTCATAAGAGTATAGCTTCATCAAAATGAGGTGTGCTCAACGCAAGGTAAAATAATTTCACACAGAAATTGCCTAAAAACGCCATATTTGAGGTGTATTTTCCCTCTTTTTAACTGTTGTCAATTACCATTTGTTCTATTTCACTTCCTTGAATGTGCTTTTCTCTATTATTATTCAGGTTAATGTACCAGATTCGTTGGCGAGACGGAATGATGCAAGTCGATAAGAAAAACTCATCGACCTTGAGATAAAATTTATCATAATTAAATGCCCGGTTTATGGTATTTTTTGTCGCGTTGTTGTGAAAATTACGTTTTATTAGACAAATTGGGTTTATTGAGCGTATTCGCAATAAGAAATATGCTTCGCCTAAAGACTTCTTGAGGAAGAAGAAACTAAGAGATCTAGGGACACCCAACGGAAGCTTCTTACGAGTTGAACTAACCGAAGGAAGGGTTTCTCGAAATTACCGGTCTAGGTTCAATTGTTTGCGAAAGTTCATTGCGAAGCTGGCAAGCTTCCCAAAGTTCCGTTAAACTTGACAAAAAAACATTAAAAAGAATTTTTTAGCTTTCGTAGCAATGTAACAAAATTACGACGAAATTTGAAAAGATGAAAAAAAATTGTCTACATAAAAATTTTTTCTTTTCCATACACTTCATTTCAAACATTTTTCTCTCTAATTACCCCTACCCCCCGCCCCTCCTAACTCAAAACACCGCCAACGGTTCTTTTTTGCGATTTCAAAGGCTATAGGCAGATAAGCACAAGTGATCTGCCTCGAGATCCAGATTTTGATGATATTTGGGTATTAGGTGGGTACCATTGAGAAACGTTCATGACCAAAATTTCAGCTCCCCCCTCTCCCCAGTTTCAGATAAGAATTTTTTTCTCAAATTACAGCTCACGGAATTGATTGAAATTTTAGTACATAGTAAACCCTCACAAGGGCCTCTATGAAAAAAATCAACAACCCCCACTCTAATTTTTTCCCCTCCAAACGGGCGTTTTCGACTCCATTTATTTTTTTCAAGCATCTATATCACTCGGCAAAATTTTCAAACCTAATTTTTTCGATGTATTTTAGACCCCTAAATGTCATATATTTTTTTCAAAATTTTGCCTCCCCGGGGCCGTGGTGAAAAATCGCAAAACCGCGCGCGCACGTTGGGTGAAATTTCCCACTACGCGGTAGCGCCTTGTTCATCGTTGCGCGCGGCCCCGCGTTTGGTTTGCGGTAACATGCCTACGCACGTACGCAGTACGCACCAACGCGCGTAACTGTGAACGAGACGCTACAGCACAGCGGGAAGTACCGATTACGCGCGTGCGCTAAAAGTCGTCATTCAAATAATTTTTTTCTCAAAATGTACTGATTATTGGATGATTTGTCTTATAACATTTTTTGTTTGAAATAATTTCAAGATTATTTTGCGATTTTTTCGGAGTCTACAAATTCGATTTTCTTAAAAAGCAAAACAAGGTAAAAAATAACGTACCAAAGTCGACTTTTTGGACACGAAAAAAATCGCAAAATAATTTTGGAATTATTTCAATCAAAAAATGTTATACGACCCATCACTCAGAAATCAGTATATTTTGAGAAAAAAATTCCTATCCGATTTTCGAAAAAAAATTAATTTCTCAAAAACGGGGGGGGGGCGAAGCTGAAATCTTGGTCGTGAACGTTTCTCAATGATACCCACCTAATACCCAAATATCATCAAAATCTGGATCCTGAGGCAGATCGCTTATGTTTATCTGCCAATAGCCTTTGAAGGGAAACGAAGAATTGATTTTTACAAAAAATGTTTTCCATGCAAAAAACTAAATATTGAAATAGTTTGGAATCGCTCGAAATTACACAATATTGCCAAAATGTTGATGAAATGGCCCGAAATTGATCGAAATTTGTTTAAAACTCCCTAAAATTCCACAAAATGGTCTAAATGTTGTTGAAATTGTTTAAAAGTTGTTCAAAATTTGCTCGAAATCGCACAGCGAGGCACCATGTAGATAGTTGCTGCTACGTAGTAAAATGCATTAATCTGTGGGTATGTTGGTAAATCTGGGTGAAATCAAAAGGTAATTCCATGCTCATCTTCGTCATGGTAAATTGAGTCAATAAATGTTTGTCATCACGTAACGTTTATTTTATAATTGATTATGACATCACAACTATGGGTACTCAGCTAGGTACTTACATATGTATGTACATATTTACATCGAATCACTAAAGGACGATGCAATTACGGACACGTGACGTCTATTTAGCAGCAATTAAACAGATTATATTATTGATATGAAACTGGAAAAACAATACTGGTGACGGCACCACGACGATTCGGGAAGACTGTAAATGCTGACATGATGATGAGGTTCCTGCAGTTGGAAGTTGACGGAGAAAGAAATCCCATAGCTTTTTTCCAATCCTGTTCATACACTCAAAGGACGTTATTTGAATATTTTGGCGGAACATGAAATCATGCACAATCATTGTGGTAAACACCCGATAATTTATTTGGATTTATTTAATATCAAGGTGAATACCACAGAAGAGGCAAAAGAAGCTTGTATATCTAATATTGCTGAAGCATATGACCCACACTTGTATTTGAGACATAGTTTGAAACTAGATGATTTCCAAAAAGAAGTTATCCGAGATTGGCGTTCTGCAAACCAACTGTGGAACAGTAAATCATTAAGTACATTAAAAATCAATTTGGGTCTCAAAAAACCCAGTATTTGTTCAAACACCATGGTCGTCGTTCATTCGTCATTGTGAACAAGTATGACACTCTGATGTCGAATTCGATTTTATCGTCGGATGAACCTACGTTGAAATTCGCCTTAGATTATATTTTTAGAAGTTATTGCAAGTGTGCCGAAGAACAATGATAAACACGTTTGTCCGGGTTACATAACAGGAATGTCGCATATCTGCACGACTGGGGTGAGCTTACTCAATAATTTAAAAGCTGTCAAATTCCTCCGTTACAAGAACTTCTACGAATTCTATGGTGTAACATTCCGCGAATTTGAAAACCTGATGCTTCGTTTCGAGTTTTCCTCAAAAGAAAAAGAATCACTCAAAAGCTACAATAACGAACGATTTTTCCAAAAAATCTATTCAATGAAGCACGTCCCAAATACAAGTGTTGGTCATATGCTTCAGCAATAATAGATGTACAAGCTTCTTTTGCCTCTTCTGTGGTACCTATTTACTTTGATATTAAATAAATTCAGATAAATTACTGGGTATTTATCGAAATGTTTGTTCATGATTTCATGTTCCGCCAAAATATCCAAATAACGTCCTATGAGTGTTGTAGCGATGATATTCTCTTTCTATGGAAACAATCAATTGAGAATATGAGTTTTGATGATTGAATCGTCAACAGTTGTAATTAATAATTGGTCCGGTTGCTGCATGCTGGTCTTGCTTCGGAGTAGATACCAACCTGGTGCATTCCTACACAAACAGTGCGCATGATTGAAACAAGGTTATCGCGTAACTAGTTACTCGAGTAATCGCTAGTAAAATATTCTATACATTTGATTAATGCTAAGAAACAATGATAATCGAATTCATGAAATTAGGTACCTTCGGTTTGATGCTTCGATGCTAAAAAATACTATTAACAATTGAAATTATAAAATTACTTACAGTTTGTTGTACGCTTGTCGATGATATCGTTGCGTGTGGCATCGTGACGTCGTTAGTACGAAGGGTTGTTGACGTTTTCTGTTCCGTCGCCTCGCCCAGCGAACCTGCAACATTTTATGATTAAAATACGTCGTTGGGTGATTATTTTTTACATGAAAAAAAAAGATAAAAAGGAAAAAAAATGGACGAATGTAAAGGTACTTTAACCCGTCGACACCTAAGACCTTCCATACATGTTGAAAAGTCTTGCCTTAAGTTTTCAAGTTTAGACCAAAAAAAAAATGGGCGCTGGAAAAAAGTTAGCCTTAACAACTTTTAAAATCAAGTCAGAAATTGATTAGCTTACAAAATTGAATTTTCCAAATTCCAACTTGGTTATAAGAAATAGCTCACAAATTCAATATGGCGGAGTATATTAGTGGCTATTTCAAGTTGCGGATAAAAGCAACGGATAGTTTGAGCATTTCTTGGAACCGGTTTACAGGAAATGGCATTTTAAAAAAAAGGAAAAACGGGGAGCCTATCCCAGATTGAAAACAAAATTGGAAGTCTTTTGTTTGAAAGCAGAACGATGATCGAACGGAAGAGAGCGATAATTAGCATATTTAGAACATTCGCGTCGAAAAATACAATTTTAGAACCGTATTATGAAGTGAGGTATGTGAACAATTAAGTAAGTCGATCAACATTGCTTCGAGTCAAGAACTTTGAAAAGAGATAAAAAAAGCTCTCATCAAAGCAAACGTCAAACTATCAACTTTTACAGCCAAAATAAAAATTTGAGATCACACAACAAAAAGTTTCCATAAAAGTCGAATTTCACCGACAGGGTTTGGTTGAAATGTATCGAAAAATTTTTTTGCCCCCTTTATTAAAACTCTCGCTAGCTGTTCCTCCATCGAACGCACCCAATTGATGTAAGAACCAAGAGAAATAAGCTAAAAAGTTCAAAATCTCTTTTGAAGAATTAGGGAACTGCGTTAATTTTCTAAATTATTTGGTCTTTCTATAAAATTTTTCACTATTATTTTTGATTCTTATGATTTGAGAACTTTAGGAAATACTATATGCATTTTTTGAAAATTTGATTTTTAAATTATTATAGTAAGAAAGTGAAATAAAAAGATTTTTATATCTACCTTGAATAAAGCAGCATACAATGAGGAAACAAATCCATTTTTCTTCTGAAAACCACGCGTGTAACTTATATGACAAGTGAAACAGCTCGACTGCTGCGATACACTCGAGAACTTTTCAAAGATGATCGCTTTGTCGATAAATAAAATTTTAATTATCTTTATCATTCGTCATGATGAAATATTTATCATCGGACAACCGGAATTTAAATTAATTTTTTCTTCATTTCAGAGCAATCGATTATGGTTTATCGTAGGACGACGTGAATCATTTAAATTATCGGGAGATATCGACAAATTAAATTTCCGAAATTAAATCTTGAAATTTTGTATTGCTGCTATCAAAGACTGAGATTTCAGTGTGTTCTAGAAAAATTCAATTGAAAAGGGTACAACGAAAAATTGAGAAGGCTAAACGTACATTAGGAGGTAGAGAATTATTCACGTGAAAACCAAAGAAGAGATGATGCGAAGGAAAGGTGAAAAAAGTAGTAGAAGGGTGGAAAAATTCAAAATTCAAATTAGTGGCGGAAGAAAGTGAGATGAGACGAGTGAAAGTTGATAATTTGTGTTAATCGACGTAATAAATAACTTTTCTCTATCGTAATATTTGGTCCAAATCGAAATGAAATATATAGACTGGTAATATTCAACTTGATGGTCTCGAGGGGTAGTTGGACTCAACAAAGGCGTATGAGAATAAGTAGAGGAGCGGGATTGATAATTTGGGTATTATTTCTCTTTAAGATAATGTTCGTTGTTGGGAAACGCTCCGAAACAAGTGGAGACTGGAGAGAAGGTTCGAGGTATTAATACTTTTTCAAGTGATTTTTATAAATGTATACTGAATGCAAACGAAGAGTGATTTTCGAAAATGGTTTCCTTGAAAAGTTGGCCTTTTGGAGCTTTTGCCAGCAGAATGAGACTGCGAGCGTTGTCATAATTTTACTGGAATGGCGTAAAATTTCACCAATGTGTCAAAAAGTTATTAAAATTGTTCAAAACTTCGTAAAAACCTCTTAAATGTTGTTAAAATAGTTTTGAAATTGATCAAAATTCATTTAACATTAAACAAAATTGTCAAAATTTTGTCAAGATAGTTGAAAATTGCGTAATACTTGCTCAAAATTGCGTAAAAACTGTTAAAATATTGTTAAAACAGTTTAAAATTGATCATAGTTGTTCTAGATTGATCAATATTTGCACAAAATTGCACAAAAAGTGGAGCAAAACAATGAAAGTGATGAAGAATTTGATTAAAATTGCCAAAAACTATCAATATGTTTGAAAATTTCACGCAACTTTAAGCAAATATTGAACAATTTTAAATAATTTTGACAATATTTTGACAACATTAGGCAGTTTAAAACGGAGTTTGAGTGATTTTACACTCATTTGACAACATTTTGGCGGTTTTTTGCAAGTTTAACCAAATTTTTCATTAATTTTTCGTTTTTCACAAGCTCCGTACGATTTTGAGCAAATGTTGAACAACTTCTAAACAATTTTCACAACATTTTGTCAACTTTACACAAATTTTTTGCGATTTCGTGCAAATATTGAGCAATTTTAGGCAATTTTAATACTATTTTGACGATTTTTTGCAATTTAAAACAAATATTGAACAACTTTTAAACAATTTAAAAAATTTTTATTCACTTTTGAGCAGATATTGTGCATTTTTTGACAATTTTTTGTAATTAAAAACAAATTTCTCTTCAATTTTGTTGTTTTGCACAAATTTTTTGCAATTTTGAACAACTTTTGAACAATTTTAACAGTTTTTATGCAATTTTGAACGAGTATTGATCAACTTTTACAATTTTTACTACATTTAGACGATTTTTTGGAATTTTATGGGGTTTTAAACAAATTTTGGTAAATTTTGGGCCATTTCATCAATATTTTGACAATTTTTTTGCAATTCTAAGGTACAATTGAACAATTTTAACATCATTTTGGCAATTTCTGTGCTTTAAGCAACTTTTTTATTAATCTAATCGTTTTGTATGTTCAACTTTTACGCTGTTTTGAACTTTTACAGAACAACATTGAATGATTTAACAATATTTGAGAACATATTGTGGTCTTTTTAATTAAAAATAAAATCCTCTTCCTCTGAAATCATGCGATCGATTGCGGTAAACGAAAGTTATTCTTGTTGTCAGAAGTGACAGTTTTTGGAAAAATCGCTATTGCAAAATCTGTTTAAAGATCCTCAAAGGAATTTCGATCAGTTCGATGGATTGGGTAGTTAAAAAAATCCTTGCTATATCTTCAGTTAATATCTTTTCCTCGTTAAAGTAACCAGAGAGATGACTATTTTGGGACTGAAATTTCTGATTGAAAGTACGAGTATCTCAGGGGTGTGTTCTTTCGTTTAATTTCGTCACTTGGATTTCATCGAAATCCCAAGTTCGATATCCAAATAAATATAATGCTACTCACCTGAGCTGTGGTTTTGTTTCAAAAGTAGATACAGAGTACACACCATGCACCATGACGATCTCACGGTACGAGATTAGCCTACGAGTAAATAATTCAAAATATTATTAGGCCTATTCTAATTGTAAAATCGCCTGAAAAAAACTAGGTCAATTAGAAATTAAATGAAAAAAAATCCAACGGAGTTGACAGTTGATAAATGACGACGGCGATGAGTGCTTTTATAAAATTAGCATTCTCCTAACTCCTACGTACTTATTTTTGCAAATAAATAATTCATTTGTGGTATTTTGCATACGTTGCAGTATTTTGACACACCTTTGACTACATTTCAAATAATTTAAAATCCAGTTTTCACTCTAAATTACGTTATACCTACTTGAATACCTTATATTTTTTATTATTATTTGAAGTTTAAAAAACTTACATGCCTGATAATGAAATTTATTTGTTACGTATTGTTAGTTATGACAACTGATAAATGTGCTTTTAAGGTTTTACGTGATAAAAGCTTTTTCGACGAATGGTTTCTGAACAGTTCACTCATGGCTTGACGTGGTTATTTTTTGTGTTTTGAAATTAGTGAATTTTTTCGTTAATCGAATTACACCGAAGATAAATTTAGTAAGTAAATGTAGGTGTTTATATTGTGAAGTTTTATTGGGAAATTAATTAGCCTCGAGTTGAGGTGCGACCGGAAGAATTCCTGATGTTTCTTTTTCCTTCTGACGGAAACGAGTTGTTTACTTATTTGCGGAATTTGTTCTCTGAGTTGTGAGGTGATTAGTGAGATTTCGAGTAGAATTTATTAAAATAGGATTCCACGGTATATTGATATTTGAATTATGACAATTTTTATGACGTCATCACACACATGATGAACTGTTTACGTAAATTGCCCGATAATTAGATACGTCATAGCTCATTCTTGTTAGTCAGGTATTTATTATTATTACGTGTGATTTCCTGTGACTTATTGACAACGAAATAGTAAAAATCTTTATAATTAAATTATGGCATATAACGCCGAAAGTAAATTGTTCATTAATTCAACGAAATATATTTCAGTTAAAATGGTATTCGAAGTGACAAATACTCTGTTCGAGTACGCGCTGCGACACACCGACGAGCACAGAACTTGCGATAAAATAACAATCACGAAAATCCGGCCGGAGAAAGTATCCGGAATTTGTATCGGTTTATTGTCGGACGTCCACTATTACAGGATCTACTACACGTGCGATGGCACAGCATACACGAAATCGCTAGTAATCAAAATACCATTTAATAAACCTTGCTTCGAGATATCTCGAGATCGCGGATATTACACCGCCGAGTACATCTTGTACGACACCATCATCCCGGAATTCAACAAACTACTCAACACCGAGTTGACACCAAGTGCTTATAAGTCTTGCGAAAACCTAGTCGTCATTTTAGATAACTTGATCGATCAGGGGTTCAGGAATATCGATAAATTCGAACAGTTAAACTACCCGCAGACGATAAGCGCTTTGAAGCTCCTCGCTAGATTTCACGCTGCGTCTTATAAACTAAACGAAATCAAACCACAATTATTCGAGTTCTATAAACGTAAAATCGAAATAGGTAAGTACGTCGTGTTACAGTTAACAAGGAGCTTCGAAGCTTTGGTGAAATTCATCGAAGAAGATGAAGATCTTCGGCTATACCTCGACTATACGCAAACCGCCGTTAAGAATTTCCTCGCTAAGCCAACGCTGATATGTCGATACGATAGTAATCGCTTGATGACGTTGAACCACGGAGATTACTGGATGAATAATATATTATTCAAAGAAACCGAACGAGGATTCGATTTGAAGATGATCGATTTCCAATGCACGCGGTGGGTATCGCCGGTATTCGACGTGATAAAACTACTCGTGTCGTCGGTTCGATTCGAAGTTATCGATGCACATTCCGAAGATTTGTTTCGAGCCTATGTTAATCAATTCAACGATACTTTGAAAGCTACTGATTGTGATTACTCGTATAATATGGATGATTTTTATTTCGACATGAGATTCCAAAGGTATAATTATCTCGTTCAAATCGCCATCTTCCTCAGAGCTTTGTACGCGCTGCCGGAAAGCGTTTTGGCTGATGCGCCCACCAATGATGCCATCAATTTGGAGAAAATGTTCGTTCAAGATCCCAGCAAAGAAATACATTATAAGACGCGTTTGTTACATTGGTTGAAATATTTAAAAGAAAATGATACTTTTGAATTGTACGAGAAAACTTGACGATTTACGTATTTGGCAAGAGATAGTATGAGGAAAAAAACAATCGGATTCATTTTTATGTTAGTTTTATGACGAATACTCGATAAGAGAAACACCTTCAAAGGTACGCAATCAAATACATGGTTTACTGTAATAAGTTTTTTTTGTTTTGCACTTCGTACTAAGTAATTTTTAAATTGCCTTAAAAAAGTATACGAAATTGGTTTCGCGTAGGAATTCATTATCGCATGGAGACCTCCATTTGCACTAATCTAGTATACACATCGCTCATAAATTGGAAAGGTACGCGTCCGACGAACGAAGTTATGGCTTGAGCTCGATGACGAAGTAATGTCATTGTCTGAAAGATGAATTATTTATTGATAAGTGTCAATACGTTATTTACCAGGTTTACTTACTTTTTCACCGGAATCGTCTGTCTGTCGCATTGAATATCCTTGTCTGAAAATAAAACTTGGATTTATACGAGAAAATAATACGTAGTTTTTTTAAATTCGAAAAGCACATAAAGTAATTTAATGTAAGTTGGTAATACTTGTATGATTTGAAATGAAAACCTACTTGAGGGAATTATATTGATTATGTAAGATATTCATAACAGCGATTAAGACATCAGGCAGGACTTGAACAACCAACATATTCGCTGACTTGAATTCATTAACTTTGAATTCGACCTCTTCGCTGGATAAGGGTAGAAATTTCGATTGTTGGATGAGCTATAAAAAGAAATAATCGTTTCACAGAGTTGAGGAAATCGGCCATTTTGATACATACCGATAAAGCTGATTGGTATTCGCGATTATTATAATATTGGAAAAATGTATATAGTAAACAGAACGCATCGAAGGTACGTTTTGTATCGATATGAAAGCTGATACTAGATTCGTTGGTGCGTTTGAGGAATTGCTCCGAATACGCGTATAAATTATTACGTATTTCTTCAGATTGGCAGCTGGAGTTGGTCAAGTGACGGCTCATTTGACTGCTCCAAACGGACATCATTTTTTCATAGTGCTATAAAGAGGAGGGGACAATTAATGGGATGATTTCGACGATTCGGGAGTTTCGTACTTACTCCGCATAATTCGTATAGTTTTATCGCGTTGAAGTAATCGCCTTTGTTTTCGAGCGAATTAGCAACATGTGCGGTTAATTCGTTGGTGCGGAACTGTAAAAAGAAAAATACTCGTGAAGTCGTGTTGTGAATGTGATAAAATCCGATGTTATCGAAAGGTACCTTGATTCCAGCAAATTCATCGTATAAGCCTTTAACGCGACATCCATCCGGTTCCAAAAAGCCGAGAATTTGATCGTAATTTTCGGTATTTAAAATCAATTCGTAAACTAATTGAGGGAACATTTGTAAATTAGTTTCTTTAACGGAATACGAAACGTTTCTGTAAAAGAAAAATAACAATTAGTGATTGGAATCGGTTCATTCCTTTAATATATTTTTCAATTACCTCAAACAGAATAAGTAATTCAAAGCGACTTCGGCATCAGCTTCGGATAAAGTGCCGGCGTATGTTTTAACAATTGTACACAAATTGAGTCTTTTCAAAGGCTTCGGATCGACTTTATAAATAGACGATAAAATAGGCCTGGATATATTATCAGATAAAGCCAAAAGTCCTTGTTCGTGTAAAGCTATAGCTATGTGAACGGAATGCGTGGCGAATTTGGTGCTCCTGTATAAGATCTCGATACCAGCTTCGAATTGACCAGTTAAAAAGAGCATTTGGAAGTATACATGGGGCTGTTCAGAAGCATTGAAATACGTTTCGCCGTATTCTTCCGATATCAAAGATTGTAATAAGGAGTAACTCAGACGATCTGAACTCTGTGAGATGCTTTCATTGAGCGTATCACCATCACCGTAGTCTCGAACTTGACATAAACGTAGCCATAAGTAATCATCGGCTGTTTTGACCACCTCTTGGTGCTTATCTGTTACGTCGCAGCCACCAATAGCGCAGTAAACGATTCTGAAATGAAGAGTGGTGTTGTATGGGTTTTGAAAGATATGGCGATTAGAGTTTCATACCTTTTAAACGGATCCGGAGTGTTTCGCACCATTCGCTTGTATTCAAGTAAGAAGTTTTTCTCGGTTTGAGGGGCTAATCGACGAGATGAGGTGTTACGCATTTCGCTCACAACTTTCACCAAATCACCGAAATCGTTGCTGTAAATGTAATCGATTGTTTAATTCGGTTTTGAAAATTTAACGAAGTGTTGTATACCTTAGTTGCTTGACGCAGTATAAAGCTGCATCGAGATCTCCGCATCTCAAGCAATAATAAAATACGGGCCAGAATGGGAGACCGTCTACGAAGACTTGTTCCATGCCGAGATACTCCGTTACATTTCCAGCTTTCACGAAACTTCGTACTAACGAATAGGTGCCAGGTTCGCCTCCTCGGCAAGCCGTCAGTAAATTACTACTGACCACAGATTCCATGAAGAATTTATACCTAATAAAAGAGAACATGTTAGGAACCAATGACTCGTTTTTGGTTATCTCGTTAATGAGTTCGTTCAATCTATATGCTAATTGGATCGAACACAACACTGAGCCAATTAGAAATGTGGTGTTGTGTAAGGCGGAGCATATTTAAGGGGGTGTTAGAGTATCTCATTTACCGGTCTTCTAAGTAAATTCGAGCTTGACGAATCATTTTATCGATTACCATCGAACTCGTCCTCGCTTCTAAAATTGTCCCTTTGCCTACCGGCGGTATTTGACTCATTACGGAGGCGATTTTCCATAATTCGTTGACTTTCTGAAATATAAATAATTCTCTTAACAAGTGTTTTCGAAAAAATGGTGGCTAAATGGCGGTACAAGTTTACTTGGTCGTTAGGAGAAGCTACAGATACGAATTTAGATAACAAATCTAACTTCGTTTTGCCACTTAATACTTCTTTGTTGTATTCGATGAGTTTTTCAGCGTACGCGATTTGGTATTGATCCAAATGACTAGTGGAACTGAAGTACAACTCTTTTAAGGGGTAAACCTGCAAAGAAACGATAAAATCAGCGATTTTTTTACTCGATTTATTAATAATTTAAATTGAAAAGTACCTTTCTAGTCACTGGAATCTCCGGATCTAATTCAGATAACCCATATAGACAATTTAAGAACTTCAATCTACGATTATGCGCTGTTTTCTTGATCTCTTCATCGATTCGCTTCTGATATTCTTCTTCCAACTGTTATATAAATTGTATGAATATTTTATCGTTTAATTATACGTTAAAATGAACATACCGTTTGACTGGTGTATTCGACGATGGATAAAATAGAATTTTCGAGTTCATTTTTTAAAAAAGCATCTATATCCGTGACCGGAGTAGGATCTAATGGTTGTAACGATCTTCGAGCAGTAATACGTTCTAGTTTCTGAGATAAGAACGGTAAATCTACTCCTCTCGTGGAAAGTAGTAGGTTTCTAGAACGAAATATGAATTAATCGATGTTAAGGTTTTAATTCATATTCGACACTTACGCTTCGTTATCCTTCAATCCTTCGCTCGTGAGCCTGGACCATAGTTCGTTGGTAGCGTCGTAGACTTGTTTCAGAGTTCTTTCGATTTTCGGTAACTCGCCTATGTTCTCTTCAGGATTTAATGCGAGTTGTTCGGCGTTTATGAGTAAATTATTTAAATCCGTTTCTTCCATTGCTATTGAGGTGCTTATCGAACACCTAACGTAAGATATCAACACGAGGGTTTACCGATGTTTTACAGCATAGGTTTAGGTTTTATAAGAGGTTATGTACGCGAAGTATAATTTTGATTATTTGTTACGTTATAATCACTTTTTATGCCAGAAAATCCTTTTTTGAAAATTTCAAGTTCTTATCTTGTAAAACAAAAACACATTGCGATAAAAAAAATAATAACCGGCATTCTGTCTTCAATTTGAAGCTATTTAATGATGCAAAAGTAGCTGAAAGTATACAAATTTTTTTTGTATTGTGTTTTTTGAGGAAAATTGTCACTCGCAAATTTCAGAAAGAATAAATTGTTCAAAAACAATTATATTCTACAAAATAAATTGTATTTTTAACGATTTTTAAAATTAAAAATTGATTTTTTTTGCGTAAAAGTTTATGATCATCACTATTTTGTCATCATGTTGGCAACACTGCTAAATTCTTTATTGGCTTATGAAACGTCAAACATGCTCGAGATGCGCTTACTTTGTCGCGCATGGTTCTACCATGTGACAAAATATCAAAAAAATTTTTCTGTTCATCTTTTACGTGAGTAAAAATCACTTATTTCATGTATAATTTGGATTATTTTGTGAAGTAAAGCTACATCATGGTTCAAGAAAAAGGTAACCGTTTGGTTTTCAAAGGAAGTAATTATTTTCGGCAACGAATAACTTTGTCTCTATTGAGCGGTAAACCGATCGAGATAACTGATATCAGGTCACAATCCGATGAACCTGGTTTAAAAGGTATTTATATTTTAGTCATAGAATCCACTTGTAGTTAAGAATTAATCGTAACGTTACTTTTCAAGAATATGAAGTAAATCTTCTTCGTCTGGTTGATAAAATGACAAATGGCATGGTCATAGATATCAACGAAACTGGTACAAAATTATTCTTTCAACCAGGATTACTCACCGGAGGTGTTATAGATCACGAATGCTGTAAAGAAAGAGGTATCGGGTACTGTCTCGAAGTGATATTTATGTTGGCTCCATTTTTTAAAAAAGGGATACAAGTATCTCTGCGAGGAGTCACCAATCACGAGGTAAATATGTCGATAAAAGTGCGATAGCATATCGAGTAGGCGTGCCGTAGATAATGAAATGGGTTATGGAGGATTTCCATATGTTACGTAATAATTGTTTACAGAAAGACCCTTCCGTTGATGCGTTTAAACAAGCAGCTGTACATATTTTGAAGCAGTTTATGTACATACCAGATGATATCGAATTGACAATTAAAAAAAGAGGAGTTCAGCCAAATGGTGGCGGTGAGATTTATTTCAGTTGTCCGAATATCAAGAAATTAAAAGCTGTGCAAGTGTGTTTTACATCGTAATTTTTATAAGTTTTATACTTGAAGTATCGTTTTGATATCGATGTATGATTTTAGATCATGGATTATGGTAAAATTAAGAGAATACGTGGTACCGTATTTTCATTACGAGTTTCTCCTTCTATTTCTAATCGTATGGTAGAAAAGGCTAAAGGAGCTTTTTTAAAATTCATTCCCGATGTATATCTTAGCGTTGATCATTTGAATGGCCAAAGAGCTGGAAAGAGTCCAGGTAAAAATTTGAAAGAAATTTCGCATTTACAGCATTACCAATTTATTACTTTTGTAGGGTTTGGCGCTTGTATATATTCCGAAACTACTTCTGGTGTTTTCATGACATCGGATGTCGTCTCGACTCCGGGTCAAGGTGTGAAGACAATTCCTGAGGAATTGGCCCAAAAAGGTGCGTTTCTGTTGTTAGAGGAAATATGCCGAGGGGGTTGTATCGATTCTTCGTTCCAAAGTATAGCTTGTACTTATATGGCTCTTCAAGCGAAAGATTTATCGCAATACCTGTTCGGACCCTTGTCACCTTACACGTGAGGAATTAATTTCATCCGATGAATACGCATAAAATTTTTGTACTTATTTAGATTTTCGTGTTTTTTAGAGCTCAATTTTTGCGTCATCTTAGGGATTTTTTCGGAGTTACTTTTAAATTAGAGCCGTATTTTAATCCGGACGAAGATGTTAAACATGCCGTCACGAAGGTTAAAGTTACATGTATGGGAATCGGATACAGTAAATTAATATGATGTATGCGTATTGAAATATTCTCTTGATCAGATGACGTGGTAAGTATATTTGTGAACTGAGTTCGTTGTTTGAGTGTACGTGATTTATGGATTTGATGTTGGATTTGTGGCCAAAAGCGGGTTTTCCATTATGTGATCGATCGGTTTTATTCATTCATTAACTATGTCATATCTAAAATCCACAGTTGAAATCGAATATTTTATCGATTTCTTCATTTTATTTAAGAAAAGGTCAACAAATTCGAACCTTTTCCTCTCTAGCAGTAGTAAATTTCTGATATTCTCATCGTATGATGTGATTTCACGCTTACTTATCTTGAGTTCTTTTCCAATTACGAATATCGTACAGTATGCCTAGTTGACCTTTCTTCAATAAGTAATCAAAATCAATGAATTCAGTTTTCGTGAAAAGAGATCACATGTGTGTGAGTTGATTGCATGTGACAGGTATCAAATATGCAAATTGTGATATTGTTATTAATTAAATGTTTTTCAACTGTGTACATATATTATTTCACTTATGTTTATTCATGATTGAAATAGGTATTTTAAAAAGTTAACGAATAGGTGATCCAAAAGACCTTATGTGGGTTGTCATCGTTTTTGCAAATCGTGAAATTATATTTAAAATTTTGTAAAAAATATAATTCTTGTTGGAAAATGTAATTTACGAGTTTTGTCAAAAATTTATTTATCGCTTCGCTTCAGGAGTTGGAAATGCGGTAAATTTAGCATTATCGAGCTGGAAATTAGAATTTGATAATCCATAATCGCGCTATTTCTGTCGTGATATCATTTCTTATTTTGAAATTTTCGAAATTGAAAGTACGTGAAAGCGATAAGTTGATGTGGCTTTTTCACGAAGTGTAAAATTTCAACATTTATCATTTTTGAAAATATATTACCGTATTTTAATATTTGAGAAAGGTGATTTGAATTTAAAATTTAAATTGAGGTGTAAGAAATAAAGCGATTTATAAATTAAATCAAAATCGTATCATTGACGGATTACGGTAGTCATTGCGAAACAGCTGCTTGCAAAATATACCTACCAAGAGTTTCACTTAACCTATTTCTATCTATGACTTTTTTTCCCTCAACCGAAACGACATAATCCCGAAACAGAAAATTTTCCTGTAAGTGGTTTTAAATAAACGAATTTAATCCTTTTCGATATCCCGGTGGAGTTAAATTTTAGTTTAAATTAAAAGTTACCTATATTGAATATGGGAAAGACGAAAAATCTCAAAAATAACGTTCCCGTTTAAAATTCCCTCGATAAAGATAATCCGAAAATAGTTGTTTTTTATTGGCGATAAGGCGTGATACGCCATGGAACTTGGTTCATGTACGCTTTCTGATTGGCTATTCGGGCTTGAATAATCGGCCGGGGGTAAGTGGAAGAATACACTTTCACCAATTATACGCGGCGTTTTATTGCGATTGTTTCACTATAGTAGTAAAGTTTACATGGAATACAATCGGTGATTGTTATTTTTCCGAATAAATTCGTACATGGCCTAAAAGTGACATATTTCGAAACACGCGTTACCATTTTTATTTAAAATATTATGTAAAAAATCGCGTAGCTAAATTTGTAAAACGATTGAATACGATCGCGATTAATGTAAACGTCAGAGTTAACGTAAATTAAAATTATATGTGTTATGAAATGTAAACTAAAAAAGAGGACATCAAATGGCGTACATAAAAGTTCATTGTTCTTTGATAGTGTAATTACTTTTGGTAATGGATCCACGCGATTTATTGATTTCGGTATTGTGGTATAGTGTGATTTTTTTTTGACGTGTTACGCGATGTGTTATTATCGTTGATGTTTTTTTATATTTCGAAAAAATTTTCCAATACGAGAAGATTCATTTGTCACCATGATGTGCAAATACCTACGGAAGATTGTAATTAAAACAGGTCAATATAATGTTTGATTGTAATAAGCTATAGATGGCACCGCACGCTTTTCAGTAACTATTGAATTGTGACGATTTGTCATACATACGGCCATTTCGTTATTTTTCGTTTTTGTTAAAAAGTCGCCGAGTTATTTTTTTTTTCCCGGTGAAAGATTATTTTTCGAAATAATTTTTACGTGTGCGGGCATGTGTTATCGTTATTGCGAGGTTAAATTAATAATTAAATTGTTTTTCTCTCTTTGTTACTATGTTTACGTGTGAATTTGTGTTTTTTCAATCGAACGGTGATAGGCGAATTCATTTTTGACCATTGTTAATTAAGTGCGCTTCGGTTGTGTTATACAATATATTATGTTACCTTGGCTACTACATTAAAAGTGAGTACTTATTTGGCATTTTTAGTTTATAAGTAATAATTAACGATGCATCCGATACAACGGTCGGCTTGAGTGTTTAATGAAATATTCTTTATTTCTAGAAGTTATCCGCAAGAGTTACCGGATTTTTAAAGTAATTGCAAATAGTCTCGATCACGTTGAACGTTATTGGTTGATTTGTCGATATCGAGCGTCGGACGTTCGGCCATTATTGACCTGAATTATTTTGTAATTATTATGAGAAAAACCGTATAACGGTGACGTGTGACGTTTTATAATGAGAAAACGTCGAACGAGTAAATTTTAGTATCGATACTAATTAAACTCACATCTGTGTTTACAGTTCGTAACACTGTATGTATGTATTGGTTGGAAATTTTGTGATATTTTGCGATTAGTGACGGAGTCTTCGATGCTGGTTTCCACTTGTTGATGGTAGATCACGATGTAAATATCCGACCGGGAAAAGTTATGACGGTTGTGTTTGGTTGTTGATTGGCATAAGCGTATAGCTTTTCCCCTTTCGGCTGTTTATACTTGAGTAATCTAAGGTAAAGTATTGGTTGTATTGTATTATACACGAACTGTAAACACTGATCCATGTATCAATTGACGGTTATATTTTGTAACGATCCTAAGACGAGCTTCGATAATCAACCGATAATTGTCTCGGAATATGTTGCTCATATCGTACCCGGTGAACTCGAGTGGACTAACTTCTAGTATACTTCGGTATATCTGTAGCAATTGGTTCGAAAAATCATCAAACGTTACAAGTTCACTATAGTGTAAGATAACGAGACGAAATATCCATAGTGTATATTTTGAGTACCACTGAATAGGAAAATTATACTTTTATGAGAGAATATCAATGGCGGAGATTACGTGGAAATAACTTGAGCATGTTGAAACGTATACTTGACAGTGTTGTTAATCGAAAGAAAAACCATCAAGTACGTGAATTCAAAGTGAATCGAGTTCAAAGATGATACTGTTGTTCGTCCAAAGAGAATTGACTTGTTGGGAAGTTAATTTTTTTCGTTATTTTAACAATATACGAACTTTAGATGTTGATATTTCTCCGGTGAAGTAGATTCTCGTCGAGATCGCAGTCACCACCCTTCACTTATTATTTCTTGAATTTTTCACGAACATTACAAAGAACTTTTCAAGGTTTAGTTTGTCGAAAATTGAATTATAATTGTGTCCGCGAATTAGATAATCGATTATGTCGAATTACGAAATCGATAACGCGATGAGTAGTTACAAACACCTTGTTTCGTGTGTAACGATGAATTAATAATTATTTTTAAAACATGAAGAATATACGGATTTCGGGAAAAAAATCAAGTATTCGAATCGACGATATGAACATGAAATTCGCGAGATTTCGTTATTTGTATTTGTGAAGTGACACTTGCGCAAATTCTTGCTAAGTTTCCTTTAGAGTTTTTTTTTCACGTTTATTTATGTAAATTTACGAAATTAAGTGAGAAATTCAACTCGTGTTTCTAAATTGCTCGAAAATTGAATCATCGAAATTATCGAATGAATTCAACATTATTTGGAGAATCGAGAAAATGTATTTTTCAGTGTTGCCTTTTGATGCAAAAAAATTACCATTCGTCGTGTTTTTATCAATTGTTTGAAAAAGTAACGAGAAAAAAAATCATGAAGTTCATAGATGTCGCTAGTGACGCAGGCAGGATTTTGTCTCGGGGGTGAGAGGAGGTCAAACTTTCAAATATGATGATTTTTTTTGTATATTTTGTAACCTTGTTCTCCTGGCTTTTTCAAAGATAAAAAGATCGGAGGTGTGTGTTTGTATACTCACCACTTTAAATAGACTCGAACAAAACATTTATTTGAAGAAAATAGCTCCTAAATGATAAAAATGTAACAAATCTAACAAACTGAGGAAAAAAATCGACATAGATAAGAACTATTATCAAGTCCAATTTTTGGACTCGAAATCGATTTATGTATAAAACCAGTCTCGTGGTTTTCGTGGTTATCTCGCTTTCTTTTTCATTTTCTCGTCAAAGTTCTCGTGATTAAATTGAATTTTAAAAAAATGGGAAATATCTTCCCCTCCCCTACCTCAGGCCATCAGATTTTGTCAAAACTTTATATAGAAATGAGACCAATTGTTTTTCAATTATTGATTCATCTCATCTTTGCGCATTTTTTGAACACCTGATTTGTATTAGAAAAACAATTTACCCAGCAAACGAATTTATTCCATTATCGTGTAATTTCTTGGTATTTGCGTAAGCTCGATTCGAAGCAAATTACTCAAAATGGTGTCGAATTTTCGATGTAATTGAATGGTGGCGAAAGAGGGGGGGTGCTACAATCTGAACGATTATAAAATTATTCTATTACAAATATATTTTCTTAATTTGTTATATAACGAAATATGTGTATCTTCGACGTGATTGGCTCGTAGATGATTAGCACGTGGTCATGGTTTCTTATCATTTTTCCATCCTCTTGCCGCCGTTTTTTCGTTTCAATTTGTCGTAATATTTCGCAAATCGTTTGGCGGTCTTTTGAACCCGAGTATAATAGTCCACGTGTCTTTTTCGTCGATAAAAAAGACGTACCTGGAAATTTCCAGTAAAGGGTGGAAATTTTACAGCGATTTACCTCGAACGAAGGTATTTGTATGGAAGCGTGTGATGAAAAAGATTCGAAATGGCGAAAAAAAAGGTGAAAAACAGGAAAAAGGAGTAAAATACGAGAAAAATCACATCCGAGATACGACTGAGCAGGGATGACATAAACGAAGGGGTGAGTTCAAAGGACACTGGAGGGAAACCCAAGTATGATTTAAATTCAAGAGATGACATCGAAGAAGAGGAAAAAAATATCCCTGGTTTTTTTTTCTTTTTTAGTATAACGAAGTATTACAATGTCGGACGACGAATCGCAGCTGTACGTGACGCGACGTTGCCAAACATCCGGGTACAGGCGGCGATCCGCGAACCGTGGACGGGAGGCGGCGGTTAGAGGATAATTGGCGCTGTGAAAGAACTCCCGGGTGAGCGGGTGATGCGTGTCTACGTCGCTGGCGAGCTAAATATTCGTATCGAGAGTGATGAAACGAAAGTTCTAGGGTTGCGGAGATCCCAGGAAGACCTGAGGATTCGATGTGACGATACAGTAAAGGAAGGAAAAGTATAGGTGGAAAAAAAGAAAATGATTTCGATAAAGGGTTGCGTAATGTGGCAACACTGTAAGGACGCGGCAGCGACGGCGGCGACGGCTATCGCGTACGTGGAACGTTTACGTTTAATTTTTATTTCAACGCCGCTGCCCCCGCCGACGTCGTAACGCGAAGAATTTACACTTGTATGATCTTTCATTTTGTTTAATCCGCCATTAGTGGTTCTCTGGTCGCGTCCCTATTTATGACGTGATTAGTCGCGTGTTTGATTTTTATCGTGTGTGTGTGTGTGTGTGGGATGTACTTACAAATGTATTGAGCCGCGGACTAGTACTCGTTTCGCTTTGCTCCTTCCGCCACCATCGTAGTCGGTGTCTTCGGGAGTAAAAAGTATATTCCGGTTTTGCGTGCGTGTGGTAGTATGTTTGTAGTAAAGAGTGGAGTGTTTCGAAAAGAAATATCGTGTTCATTTCCTCTTCTCGCGTTTTAAAAAAAGATCGAAGATGCGCGCGAGTGTGTGTAGATCATGGATCGAGAATGTGTACGCACGAATTCGTGAAATTAGATACCGAAGCGAGGCGAGATGATTGAAAGCCTTTGTGGTGGTCCGGATGGCGGCGAAGGACGGACAGCACCGGGCACGAATATGTAAATGTTCTCGGAAGAAGGAAAAGGATGCGCGCGTCTCCAGTAGGGCTTCTTTCTCGCGCCGATATAACGGATTTTATGGCAATCACCGGGGTTGTGTGTTTTGCGGAGGAAAAGATGCGAAAAATTCGGGTGACCTTGAGAAGACGCGGTTTGTCGGAGTTGCGGCCATAGGAAATGATCTGGAACGAAGTAAAAAGGCAGTCGAAGAAAGTGAAATTGCGGTTTGAAGGAAAAGGTGTATTTGTGAGGTCTAGAAGAGTGGATTTTCAAGAAGGAAGTTGAAATTATGCGTGGAGGAGAAGAGAAGGTTGCGGGGGAGGGAAGAATCGAAATTCTCGAAGAAGTTGTGCGTATTCAATAGGATGAAAATCCACATCGAATAAAGTAATCTGTTGATTAGCGAAATTATTCTATTTTTTGGTCTCTCTTTCCCCTCCTCCCTCCCTTCTTTTTCTGCCTCCTTTCTCTCTCATCATCTACGAGGGAAAAAATCGAAAAATTATTGAAAAATGATGCGAAATTTTATACGAGTAGCTTGAGTATGTTTGTGTAACTTGAGATCACATTTGAGGAAAATTATCGAAATGAAAGTGGTTTGAAATCGAATTTTTGTTTCTGTGTTGTTTTGGTCGATGACCTCGAAATTTTTTTGTGGATTTTGTAAAGAATTTTATGAGCTTTAATTTTGAAGTGAGCTGTAATTTTCTCTTTTAAACCGGTTTTTACGATGATGCAAGCAAAATGATGACGTTGACGGGCCAAAATCCTCTAAAAAATAGGCGATTTTTACTTCAGCTTTTATTTTCAACCTCTAACGTTAAATTGATTAGAATATTATTGACGCTGATGTTGCTATGTTGCCAGATTTATTGAATTTTTTTCTTTATTTTGTGAGCAGCGGCTTATTTACTTTTTTGAGTAAAGCGAAAATTGTGAAACTTGAGTAATTTACTCAAAAATAGAGCTTCATGCTCGAATCATTGGATGTTTCATGAAATATTTCCAGATTTATCCCTTTTTTCAATTTTTTTGACAGTTTAAAAAGTAAATTTTTCGAATCTTTGTGTAGTCCTTTTTTTTAACAAAAATATTCAAAGTTCCAAAAATTTTGGAAAAATAGGTTTTTACTCGAATAAACGTTAAAAAATCGAAAAATAATCGTATCGCGTAAAAAAATTCTAATGATTTTTCACGTGTTGAAACGATAATTTGCGAAATTTTGCGTCTTTTGCTAGAAGTGCAACATGTGTTCTTTTTAACGCGTAAATCCAATAATGACGTAATTTTTGACCTTGTTCCAATTTTTTTTTGAAAAATGAATCTTTTTAGAGATCGGCGATATTTTTACTGATGGGACAATTGGCAATCGTTATTTTATTTTTAAATTTTTTATTGTTTTAAATTATTCGGATGGGATGGTTTTTTGTGATCTGTTTCGAAATTGGAATTTTTAAATATTTTTCCACAATTTGAAATTCCATATTGTTTTGGAAATTAAAGTACAGCGAAAATTTCGTAAAAAAGAATTTTTTTTCAAGTAAAAATGTGACGAAAAATACCAAAAATTCTTGTGGAAATTTTCAACATTTCTATTTACGTGTTTTCTCGTTTCGTTTAAAAAGAAAAATATTCATTTGAAGTTTTTCTTCGTTTTATGAAAATTGACGTTATATTTAGACGATTTTTCATCGGTTTGAAAAAATTGCGAAATCAATCATCCTGGTCGGGATGTCGTTTGGTGAACGAAATGCATAAAGCCTTTGTTGCTGGAAACCACGAAGGTTCCATCGAACGTCGGGAGGCCGTTAACGGGATGAAATACGAGTGGGGAGGACCATTGACAAGGTAAATTTACCCTCGTGAATTGGTTACGAACGGCGATCGCAGAACTAAGGCGAGATTTCCTGGCCGGCGTGTCGTCGTGGAAGTAGAGGGAGCTCGGGTGATGGGTACAACGACCTTGAAACGATTACGAAATGCGCCCCTTGTCTTTGGACGGCGTTGTTTGGGTGCCGAAGTGAATGAAGGCTGGTTCGAGGTAATTTTTCAGCAGAATGTGAGGATTCGCCGAGATGTATGGAAGATTCTCGCGAGGGGTGAAGACGCGCAATGGCGGAAAAATAACGCCTAGGTCAAGTTCACTGTGTCGGCGGGTCGCCAACGTGCGCGGATGGCGTGGCGGCGACGACGCGTCGGTGGCGAGCGTGGCGCCGACGACGATGCAAGAAGAGCGTCGAGGTTGAGGTTGCGTGGGCGAGTCGCGTGTGAGAAAGCCGGCCGGCGTAACGTGCGGTGGAACCGGCGTAATGTTTAGGTGGCGACGACCGCGGAGGGTAGAAGGTGGCGTCGTGACGATTAACGGCGCGAGCCTTAAGAGGCCGCGATGGTGGGCATGTCCAGTTTGGGTAAGCGAAGGGTGGTGGGAGCTCGTGTTTATGAATTTTTAACGTGATGCAATCGGTATAGGGATTAGGGAAAAAACAAAGAGCGATGAAGGGTGAAGGTGGTAGACGAGGGAGCATACGAGTGATTTAGATTCGAGAGGTTTTAGACGCGTAGATTCGGTAAAAGGGGATGAAGAGGCGACATGCGGTGAGGGTGAAATGTGACGGTGGCGTGAAACGTGCACGACGCGGATGCGACGAGCCGAAGAGTAAATACGTTTTTATTACGGTTTTCGGTGTCGGACGCGATGGCGGTATCAAGAAAGCCGAGATGCGGAGTCGGTACGATAATCTGTGCAGTGTAGAAGAAAGCAGCGGCGATGCGGATGCGGCGGCGGCGGATATTAGCGAATAAGAACATCTGTGTAGAGGATGAGCTATAGGTAGTTCGGAGGACGCGGTGGGGTATTAAAGAGAAGCTGGTATACGTGGTCGCGTTTACGTAGTAGGCCGTGGATACGTGTTGTATAAGGTTTTTAACTAGTTCTTGGACGAGCGAAGATGAAGCGATGTTGCCGAGTAGGATGAGAGAGAAAGAGAAATGAAAGATGCAGTATTCGCGTGTTCTGTAGGTTTATTCGTATTTTTTTCCTCTCTTTCGTATCCAAATGATGTACTTAGTAGGTGAACGGAGATGGAGCAAACGTCAAGTTTCCTGTAGCGATTGTGTTGGTTGTTTTTTGTTTGGAACGATTCGTTTGGGCCCGCGAGGTGCGCGGTGTTGCGAAAACGTTGCGACGTGGAGTATCGAATGTTTCGTAATCGAGATGATTTTGATCGATAATTCAAGCTTGGATTTGTTGAGGAATTCAGAGCTGAGGCACGTTCGGTTTGTGTGATGTGATGCTGTCGATTGGATTTTTTCGATGGGTTACTGGATGAGGAAGGTTCTTGGTTGGAACGTGAATCGTTCATGAACGACTAAAAATGGTGCTTAAGTGAATGTTGGGTTATGTACGAGAGGAATTGGGTGTATGGAGGAATGACCACGAGGAAGTGAAAGGCGTAAACGAGATCACGAGTTCGTTGTCGTTGATTTGAATATGCAAAAAATCAATTTATCTGAGTACGTTTTTATTTTTAATGAAGCAATGAGAAAAAATGGTTATTATTTATAATGCCTCCAAATCTTTGTAATTTTATAAAAAGAATCGAATTATCGATGTATTGGAATCTATCGTTCACACGAGAATTCGATCGAATTTTCGAGTCAAGTGTGGGGTAATTTGAAGAAAACCCCCAAACGAAAATGTTTATTGATCGATGAAAACCTTGATGTTTGGCTAATAGTTGGGCTCGAGTCGTTCGCGAACGAGTAATTTGATTTTACTTATGATTCGGTCGGGAACGATTTCCTATTTTTAGAATCAAATTATAAGGGAATATTTGAATAGACAATTTAGCGCAGTTTTCGATGAATTATATCAATTCTTATAGTGGAGAATCGTTCGCGAACGATGTATTTTTTGGATTTAATAAATGCATTGTTTGCGAACGGTTTCAAAACAGATTGTTGTTAGCAAACGGTTTTACGGAGCGTTTTCCGAGTTGATTAGAACGCATCCAATTGAACGAATCGTTGGCGAACGACTCTAACGAAAATGCGGTCTTCTCGTTTTTCGTATTCAAACATCTTCACAACTTGATCGTATTTTACTGAATTGTTTTCAATTAATTTGATTGAATTTTTTGAACGAATCATTCACGAACGATGATAAAAGTTATTATTTGCGTATTTTTGACGTGAAATATCTCCTGCAATGATTCAAACATGGCTAGGGAGTTGTTCGTTGATAATTGCATTCGATTTTTGAAATGAATCATTCGCGAACAATTTCATCGACGGTTTTATTTTCTTATTTCAAGTCAGATGACTCGTATAATGTTGTAGAAATGTGAGCTGAGTTGTTCGAAAACGATTTGATCAAACGTTATAAAGAAATCGTTTGTGAACGACTTCGATGAAGTATTACATTTTCATATTTTTGAGTAAATTATCATCAATGACTAGATAAAATCCACTGTCTAGTCGTTCGCGACTGATTCAATTAGGGTTTTTGAAAGAATCGTTCGCGAATGAGTTTACTAGTACTTTTATTTGCGTTTTTTCAACATGGATCATGAGTCCCCTCTTGCTACGAGATGTTTGCAATTAAGTCGTTCACGACCGATTTTGTTAGATTTTCTCAACAAATCGTTTGCGAATGATTACACATGTATGTTTATTGTGTTGATTTTGACCAAGTTGCCTTGAATAATGATGTAGGAAGTTCAATTTAGTCGTTCGAAAATAATTTGTTCAAATATTTCAAACGAATCGTTCGCGAACGACTTTTGCCGAGTTTCAATTTGCATATCTTACGGGTAAATTGCTTCCTGCGATTACGTAATCAATGCTTGAAAAGTCGTTCACGACCGATTCGGTTAGTTTTTTTGAACGAATCGTTCACCAAATCCCTTGGAGGAATCATGATAGGAATTTCATGCGAGTGGTCGTAGAACGATTTGGTAGATGTTTTGAGGAAATCGTTCGCGAACGAAATCCTCTACCGTTTTGGAGTAAATTTTATCTATGTTTTCGATCAAATCTGTTATGAACGAATTGTTCAAAGTGGTGATTCTTTCAACGAACGAATATCGGTTTTCTTTGGTGATCAACGAACGAATTTCAAAGTGATACTTTATACATTCATTGGGTAGATTGTATTTATGCAATTGGATCATGCTGCTGGTGAAGTCGTTCGCGAATGATTCGATAACTTTTTTTGGGCAAAATCGTTCGTTAGTGATGAATTTGTTTTGAGGTTGATTTCGAACGACTACACGAGTATGGAATTTGTTTAAAATAACGAATGACTTTTTCCTTTCGCTGTATTGTGACATCGATATCGTCTCAGCTTGTATTTAGTTAATCTTGCCAGTACGTTTAACGTGAATTTACTCGATTATGTCGTTGATCGGTGACGTATAGAAATGTAACAGTGTTGCCAAGTGGTGTATGCGGTAGCGATTCATGTTATATAGACGAAGAGGACGACTTGGAAAGTGCGGTACGCCGTCGTGTCGCGTATAAGGTACCGTAATTCAGTATATATGTGATTTTTTTATGCAGAAGGAAGAAATACGAGCATCGGCGCTCATGTAGTGTAGTGGACGCGTTTCACCTAATGTGACTCCGAGAGTACTCGACGGTTTATATAGGTAGCTCGGCGTATGTATGTGGAAATGGCGAATACGAGAGATGGTGCACGTTGAAGTGGAAAAATACTCGGTAGATTACGAAGAAATAAAGACGACTTGGTACGTTACCGGCGCGGTCACGTTGATTAACGTATAACAAAACCGTTAGATTTTTTTACTCGTTTCTCCGCGTATCTTTGTCTTAGTGGTGCGCGCCTTGTAATGGTGCGTCGTCGTGCATCTTGGAAGAGGGTACCGCGATATGGATATTATAACTTTTACATATTTACGGCCGTGTACTTTCGAGTAAACAGAGTGTAACGATGGGTTTTTTCTGCGTGTCGATGCGCTCGTATAACGCGCGGATTAATAGGTTTATTAAACGTATTGCCTTTGCGAGGCCGCCATTTACTCCTTTGTTTTTACGTCTCCGCGAAGCATTCGGTACTGGAAACGGCGTGAGGAACGGTTACCGAGTAGTACATCGCGAAGGTATACTGAATGAGAAAAGGATACAGGATGGAGGAGGGGTGCGCAAAATGGCGACATATACTGGAATAATAAACGTTGGTTTTTTTCCCCATTTATCGCTCCGTCTTTATCGTCGTCTCGAGTATGTGTGGTAGCACGTGTGTATATACGTGGTCGTATATAAACGATGCGGTTCTGTGTGCTAGATTCGAGAGATGAAAAGAGAAAAAACGCGACAAAGCGAAGCCGAGCTGGAGGCGGAGAGGGTGAAACCCGTAGAAGCGAGAGCACGACGGAGGGTAAATTTTGTCGGATTGAAATTGGAACGGAATATTAAAAGAAAAAAAGAAAAACGAGTGGAAAAAGTGTAGAAAGTTCGAAGCGGTGGTTTTTTCTCGTATTCTAGTCCGTTATAGCCGACGCGAAGTGGTAATAAGGCAAGTGGAAAAAAAAGACGCAAACGACGCGCGCGCGTTAAATTTGATAGTCGTCGAAGAAAAATACGTGTATATACCGAAAAAAAAAAAACGAACGCCGCCGCGGCGCAGGCAGCCGCAAGGTGAAGGGTGGCGGATGGCGGCGCGAACCATCGACGGAGCGGGGCGACTCTCTCGTTAAGATGAGACGCCCGAAGAGAGGTCCGCACCGGATGACGAGTAGGGCGGAAGGTGGAAAAAAAAGGGGTGAAGAGGTAACCAGCGGTGGCGGCGAGGCGAAAGTATAACGACGACTCTGTTGTGTGTTTGTTGATGTACGAGTGTAGTGGTGTGTAATATGGGAAAAGGAAAAAGCCAAGTTGGGAATGTATGGTATCGATTTTTATAGCTTTTGTATTTGGAAGGTATCGGTTGTATGAGTTTTGCCAATGTTACGTTGATGGCTCGATTCGACGATGTCTATGGTGTCCTCGGTGAGGGGTGCGAGGGGTGTGGGTAACGAGTGAGCAGCTAGGTGGTGAATTGGTGATCAAGGAAGATGTGATGAGTGGTAAATAGCGTAAAGAAAGTGATGTCATGTTGAGACGGAAACATCGTAGTTTGTTTGAAGTTTCTTGAGGAGGACTTGGTATCCTCGCCTCTCCCCTCCTTACCTTTGTTAGTGGTGAAATGATGATTCTGTGAGATCGTTTTTCAAATACATCGTGTAATTACAAAATCGAGTCGAAAAGTACTCATACGTTGTAAATTGTATGGAAAAATGATGGTAGGGAAGTTAGTGAAGGGGTTGGGTGGCGGCGGAGAGGAGGATTGCGCCTAACGAAACGCGCGCGTTATGATTGAAAATGAAAAACACCGAGTAATTTCGTGCGAAAGTAATATTGATTTTTTCTGCCATTAAATTCGTAATAATATGCGAGCGAATTAGAATTTTTTGTGAACAATTCAGTCATGGTCTTTGAGATTGTTTCTTAATGCGAATTTCTTGTAATTTTTTGTCATGTATCGAACGGATTCGTTCGTAGTCCAAAATGTAGTTTTTTCAAAAATAACAAAAATGAGTAGTTTTGGATTTTTCGATTTTCATAAATGCTCCAGTTTACTTCCTGGAATAGGATTTCATATTTTTTTGGACGGTTCGATGGTCCTATTGCATTAGTTTTGTCCTCCTCGTATTTTACTCTTTAGATGGCGCGTTTTAGTGGATGTATTTGGGGTATAAAATATGTAGTTATTTGAAATTGAGACGGTGGAATTTATTTATGTGAATGGTCAGCCCGCCCCAACTCTGGTTTCAGTCTTAGTTCCCTTCCAGAGTTCTTATTTCTTGATCTCCTCTTACTTTATTCCTTAGACGCTGCGTCCTCACTGGAAATATGAATTCACTTGTAACCTAATGTGACTCTGTCACTTCTACCTTGGCCGATTTTCTAGTTTACCTTTGTCCTCCTCTTACTTTACTCCTTAGATTGTGTGTTATCTATGGAAATATCTGTATTATGGAGTCATGAGTTGAAAAACTTGAGAAAAAGTAATTTCTTGGTGGTTTTTCTCCCTCTGTCACTTTTACCTTGGCCGACTTCCGCTGTCCTCTCATTTTGATTTTTAGACAATGCATACCCTGTGCAATTGTGGAATCATTTGTTATAGAGAGTGACGGAATTTATTTATGTCTATGGACAGTCCTCCTCTCCACTTTCGGCTGTCACCTAAGATTATTTTCTCCTTATTGTCCTCTTACTGCGATGTTTAGACGATGCATCTTTGAAGGAAGTGTGAATTCATTTATGCTCAATGGAGAATATTTTTTTGAAATAAGTCTTCTGCCGCAGCTAAATTTTTAATTCTGAATGACCCCCTCCCCCTGTCTGCTCCACCCCTTTGGACTAGTTCTCATGCTATTTTCCCCACTTAGCCACTTCAGAAATACGATCCTTAGCTGCGACAGATTTCCTTGTTTTTTTGTGGCGTAAGATGTGATAGAATTTTTGTGAATATTTTATCGAAAGATTGGCAATTGTCGAATTGACGATTGGAGACACGATAGGTTTTTCGGTTGTGTTTTCTCTTGGGGGGGGGGGCTGTGGTATCGATGCAGACGTGTAGGTGAGAAGGTGTGGGTGTGTATATGGACGGCGATAAGGGACGTACGCGGTAGTCGCAGAGAATACGCGCGACCATTTTTAATATTTATTCGCATGGTTCGGCTTGGGAATAAGAAATGAATGCGGTGTTCGAATTTTGGCGAGGCTCGACGATGAGAAAGCGAAACGGCGTCGACGCGGAGGGACGCCGGTGAGGCGCGGTGGCGTAGTGGTGTGTGTTTGTATATGTATTGGCGCTTTTAGCGGATCGATGCGTTTTCACGGAGTGGATTTTTCACCGTCGAAAGTTTGTCGGCTGCGAAGAAGCCGGGGAACGTTGTAGATGGCGCGCGGTAACTAATTGTAGAGAAGATTAGCCTTTTTTTTTACGTTTCGTGGCTTTTTTTCGCTTTTCCATCATCGCGTTGCTGGGCCGCGGGAGTAGAAGGGAGTGAAAATGATGACGGTTCGTGTGTTTTTAGGTTTTTCGCTGCGTAAGTGTATGCACGATGGAGGAACTCGCGGGTGCGAAGGTGGTGGAGAGGAAGAGCTTGGAGGTAGATTATGGTGAAGTGGAGAGGGTTGCGGTACGAAGCTTCAGCGGAATTTCGTTGAATTTTTTTCGACGTTTTCGAACGACGACGATGGGTTTAGATTGAAGCGACGAAATGAGAGATTTTCGAGGCGTTCACGTGCCAGGACGATGAGGTGTTTTTTCACGAAATGATGGAAAAACGCGAGATAAAACGTGAAGCGAAGAACTACGCGGCGTCGAAGGTGGTCGGTTTGAAGTCCGCTTTTTGAAGGCTCTCTAACTCGTCGAACGATCTGAGACTAAGCCTACTTTCGTATTCCCAAAAAACGAAATACGTCCTTGGTCGTGAAACTCTCAGTCGCCCCCCCTCCCCCTCTTTCAAAGTATTATCATGTGGGATTAAAAAGGGAATGTAACATAAGGAAAAGGGTTATAACGTGAAAAATTGTCGTAAATGGATTGAAACACAGGGAAGTAGGTATTTTCGTGAGGAAAATTTTGCGAAACGAAGTACGTCATCGATGGGAGGAATGACGCATTTTCCAAAACACCCCTTTCCCCTTCGCCGCGGGAAATCTGTACCAAAGCTGCGTGAATTTTTCGTTCGTCAAATGTCTCACTTTTCTGGGACGATTGTGTGCGACGTGAAATTACGACAGTTGAAGTTGATGATGGAATGTACGAGTTCCAAGGTGAAATGATGGAACGAAAGGCGGATTTTTTCTGTGGAATGGGGAAACTTTTTCGTGGGTGTGATAAAGTTGGTTGCGGTTTTCTTTGATAAGCATTTTGTATGAGTAATGATGGCTTCCATCGCAATTTTTTTTTTGTAGAAGCAATACTTCAAATGCAATTGAGAGGGTGGAACCTCTGAAATAAAGATAGAGTGAACGATTTTTTCGTGATATTACTCACTCGAGAGAAAAATTCACTCTGAATATTTTATGTGATTACATATTTTACTAGATATTGCAGAAATGTAAAAAAACGTTACATTTTTTTCGAGAACGTTTTCTAAAATTTGAGGAAGCAAGGGTTAAAAATGAATTTTTCGGGGGTAAATGGGGTAAAAAAATCTGAAAAAATTGTATTTCATTCTCTTTGGATACTCTCATTCTACTACTCGAGTTTCATTTCGTTTGGTGAATAAATACCAGAACATGGTAAAATTGGGTAAAGTAATCGAGGATAAAAACAGCTCTGTTGAATGGACTTATTTCCCAAATTTTGGTATTTTTGTGCCAAATTAAGTTGAACTTGGATAGTAGATGAGAGTACTTAAGGTGAACAAAATTTAATTTTTTCAAGTTTTTTGTCCCAATTTACCCCACTTAAGCTATAAAGAAAGTTAGAAATAATTTTCGTGGGATAAGATGGAACAAAATATTTGATAAAATTTAATATTCACTCCGTAAATTTCACTTCATTTGACGTGAAAATACCAGAATTGGACGAAATTAGTTATGTTAACAATGATAAAATAAAGTAAATATGCTAATTTCTCTATATTTTTAAAGAAAATTTTTTTTTGAATCATTTTCAAAACTTGAGATAATATGAAAGTGAGAAAGAGTTTTTTTCTTTCACTTTACTTAATTTGCTAAAAATTGCAAATTTTTGCACTTTTTTTCTCAAAAATGTCGAAAAACATCGCAACTGAAAATTTTTTCAGAATTATAACTCATGAACTTCATATTTTTTCGCAATTTCAAAATTTCAAACGACTTTTTTTGAGTTAATAGAAGTGGTAACACTGATTTTGCTATCTTACGCTAGTCACCTTTCGAGAGTAGAACAAAATCTTTAAAAAATTCAAAAATCTATCGATATGGTATAACTGGAGTTATTCGTACTCAAAATTTTCAAGTCGCTGTTATTTTGGAAAATTTCAAATTACCACAATTCTGGATAAAAAAATCGTAGAGACGTCAGCTTACCCTTAATTTTACGAAAAATACAACTTAATAATTCTCCAACTGAGCATTTAGATATTGAACCAAAAAATACTTCACATTCATATTTAGTTCAATTTAGGTTTTTTTTATGTAATCTTCGATGTTGCCACGTTTAATGGGATTCTATAAAGCAATCTCAATTACTTATGATATGAGCCACGTTTGCCCCTTGGTCAATTTCCGCTTTACTTTGTTGCAAGAAGTGAATTATGTAAGTGACAATACCCTCGACTTTGGTGGTTTTCCACGTGCTATGGCCGAGTTTCTAGTTGACCAGTAACGTATTTTTATGGCGGTGGTTGACTGGTGGTAATTACAAGAGTTATGATTCTGTCACCGGAGGAGGTTTGAAAGAAGAGAATGTATAGTTGAAATTCCGAGAAAGGATATGCAGGATTGTACGCTTAATACGAATATAATGAAAAAATATATTTACCGTTAAATAGTAAATAAAATAACGGATCGTTTTGAAATACAACGAATATCCGTTTGTGATATAATTACACGAATGTGGAGTACGATGAGATGTGTTAGTGTGCGTGTACTGCTTCGTGTGTATTTTTATTTATAACTCGAGCGAAGATACGAGGATGCCGAATAGTGTTATATGCGGTCGTTTATCAAAAATGAGGATGTCCAATTAAATGGATGTCAATTGAAATATCCGATAGTTGGTGCGCACGTATAGAACGTGGCGATATTTGAGGGTTTTTGTTGACCCCATCCGTGTTGCATTGTTTGGTGCAGGAAATAATGCAACCAGGGTTGAGGAATTGTGATGATTACTCCTGTTACCTTTGATATTGAAATGTTTTGCATGTGGAGGGTGAGAAATTTCACGGAGGAAGAAATTTGAAGTAGATGAAGCTAAGCATGTCATGAATGTGGTGATATGTGCTCAGATCCTCGACGAAATTTGAGAGGAAATGAGGAGATGATAAGGTAATAGCATAATCAGGGGGTATGAATGTTAAGAGAGAAAGAGAAACCCTCCTTGAAACACGGCTTCGCAGAGGCACCTAGTCTATTGACCCAGAATCCTCGATGTCGATGAAACGGCGACTGAATGAACATCGCGAAACATCCCCCTCGTTTCATCGGCGATTCCGGTTGTGGTGAAATTATGGCACATGCGACGAGCACCCAAAAGTCGACGCGTCTACTGTAGAAAAAAATTTCCGCTGTGGCGGAGGCGATTGACGAGCGATGGCAGTGGGAAAACCGCCAAGGTCGTCGCGTGCGACGAACAGACGAAGGTACGATGCGTTTATGGCGGTCTCGCGCGAGGGCGGGATATCGTGGTACGCGTAGACGTACGTAGCTGAAGGTGGTCGGTATTCTCGGGCGCGCAGTGTAATGACTCTCGCGAGATGGGCATAGGGATGTCGGTTAAGTCTGGAGTATTGCGTGATTGGTGTGGAGATGGTGCCACGTGCGTATGGGTTCTGTGTGTGATCGAGTATGCGATGAAGCGTTGCAGAAGCGAGTGATGGTGGAAAATTAGCGCGCGATAAGAGTCTGTAGCGTGGATTTTTCAGTTTTGTGCGGAATCGAGTAGTCGTGCAGCGATGGAGGCGCGGAAGGTGATGGAGGTGAAACGGCGTGATGACGGTGATGCCGGGTGGCAGCGGTCAGCGGTGTATCGGTCAACGAAACGCCGTAGCTGTGCTACTACATGTACTACTAATACCCTCTGTTACCGTCTTCGTCGTATATAGTGTTATGCACGCACACAAGCACACGTACACAGAGACAGAACGCGTATTACATACTGAAAACACGACGACCGACGACGACGACGTAATGAAGAAGAAAAAGTGAAAAAAAAAGGATAAAGCGCGGTGCAGGGTTCGTGTATTAACGCGCGCACACTGACATACACACACAGCGTAGAATAGGCGCGCGCGAGCAAGACGGAACGAGCAAGAGTGCGGTAGGATGGGGGGGGGGAGCGCGAGAAAAAGTGCACGCAGAGTGGCCCTAACCACATCGCGCTAAAGTTACGAGTGAAGTGGAACGGGTGCGAGACGGAAGACGTACAGGATGAAGTAAGCGACCGACGGCGGGAGTAACGTGGAGAGGGAAGTAAGCGCGCGACGGTAGGGTGACGGTAGGTTTTTAAAACGTGCATTCGCACACAGTCACACGCACGAACAGCGACGGAACATTGCCGGCATGTCCTATGATGCGGTGAAGTGCGCGAGGTGGAATCGCAGCGCGCACCGTGGCGGCGTGTGTGACTAGCGGTGTAGGCTCGGCGGGAACGAGGGAGCGCGAAGACGGTTACCGTTTCTTCACCTCTCGAACCGGTGTCTGTCCTGGGTGCGGGGCTTCGCTTATCTCGGTTCGGTAATTCACGTTGTTTGTTTGATACGCGCGACAACCTCGCACCCTGCGTATTCACGCGGTGACGCGTAGGATTTTTTCGTCGGATGTCTGTGGAGTGGTGTGAACAATGCTGGGAACACCTTCGGTGTGCTTTTGCGTAGTGCTGGGATTTTGCGAGTCCTCGTGGAGTGTGAAGCTGATGCGTGGTGTGGGGTGATTTGGATCCAGATCCGTGGTTTGAGGCCTGGTGCTTACTCTTCCTTTAAAGGGCAGCAAACACGCTTTGAGGAATATGGGATAGGGAGTTGTTTTGAAGTGGGACGAGGCTCACGCGGAGTAGAGGCCTTGTGTGAAGTAGGACTGTGTGACGGACTTGGATAAAGTTTTCTTAATGAGTTAATGAGGTTGTATTTCCTTGACCAGTCGAAATTTTTCTAATGAAATCTACAAATGAATTTATTGCAATACTGCAACAAGTAATATTCCTAGAACTACATCAGGTTTGTAACTTATTTTGCATATTACACACCACAACAGGTTACTTTCCGCAAAAATGGCAATCTGTTTTTTAGCCTACTTGCAAAGGAATCTGTTCTGGTGGCTGGCTCGGATTTGAATGAAAGTTTGATTTTTGGAAAGAGCATGTCCCAAATTACTCTTGATCTACATTTGGGCTGCCTAAGTTCACTTTTTGATTTTTGACAAACTTTCCAAATTTTTTAATATCAAATTTTTCATCTATTTGTTAGAAGTAGTCAAAAGTTATGTGAAATGTCTCTCAAACTGGAACCTCCCAAATTCAAATTTCACTTTACCAAGTGGTTTTGGAACCTCCGGCAGAATTTCCATTTTCTCCAGAATTTTCAAAATGCTCCAGACTTTTATATGAGATAGGTCACCAAAAAACTTGGGTTTTTGAGAATTTTCGACCAAAAATTTCCAGCTGGCTGCCTTGAGAGTAATTTTGAGGTCTGAAAATCTCTTTCAAGATGGCTGGCTGGAAGTTTCCTGAAATGTGGTTTATGTGGTTGGAGCAGACCCCCTTTTCTACTCAATTCGCGCATTGTGCTCTATTGACCAGATAAAACTAAATGATTGAATAATTTGAAATTTCTCGAGCCCTTGCAGAGTTCTCCAATTTTACAACTGAATTGTACTGAAAAAAAAGATCAGTGACCTTCATTGCTACCAAATTTGTTCTCGTTTGAAATAAAAAATTGAAAGGTTAAAAAAAAGGCGCAAATAAAAGAATTCAGTCGATTCAAAGGGTCGAAGCTGGATTGATGCTTTGACGAATATTTACGTGGGAAAATTTCCACACTATTTTTAAATCTTGATGGAATGAGGGAATTTTTTTCCATTTGAAAGAATTCTAGTATGCTTGGACGAGCTGTTTTTCTCTGTCGTTTATATCAAAAGCACAATATGACGTATTAAGGACGTGAAATAGAATGACGTGAAATTACCCAGTTCGACGAAAATATGAAATTTTTTCCTCGCGTTATTGAGAAAAATTACGTCGTATTTTCTCCGTTTTATTTGATTGGACATTTTGGAAAAAGCGAGATATTGGAGTCGAAAAAAGGTGTGATGGCGTGATTTCAAATAGTATATAAAGTCGGAGAAAGTCTCGATTCGATGGTTTTTTTTTTTTGAAAAAAAACTGTCCCAAAAAGGGAAAGGAATGCGAATTCGAAGCAAAAGGTAATTCGGGCTGGTTTATTGTATACGGTATTTTTGGTCAATATCGATTGAAAAAAGAAAAGGAATTTCTCGTAAGATGAACATAGATGGAAAAGAGGATGAGTAGAGGGGGGAAAAAGGGACATCGGTGAAAAAAAAAGCATCGTTGTGCTTTGTTGAAGAAAAATTCGCAAATACGTGGACGTGTTTCATTTAACTCGACCGTGCATATACAGAGTAACACAGGCACATATGTCGACGTTGTAGTGGTGATTTATTAGCTACGAGAGTTAAGGACGAATATCGTAGCGAGGAATAAAGAAAAGGAAATTCTCGAGGGGGAAAGAATGGTTAGAGAGGCAAAACAAAAACTTGGGGAAAAATCGGCGCGAGATAGCAGCGGTGTCGACGCCGGCGTGAAAATTATCGCGCATCGTGACATTATAAGGAGAAGCGATATAGGTTGCGGGACCGAGGCAATTATCGAGGATACCTCAGAAGGTGAATTTTTTACGAGATTCATTAGTCGGGTTTTACGAGATGCGTAGGATGGGAGCAATCGCCGGAGGTGTAAGAGCGGATGCTGGAGTATGTGACGAAGAAGTTATTGCGATAATAGCCGCGTACCCAGCCCCCAGCGTGGGTTTGAGCCGCGCGAATCGACGGCGTTTCGGGGAGGTGTGACGGCGCAGGTAGCGTATAAGTTGCGCAGCTGATGGGGTCGTTGTGGTCGACCCGTTGATGCTACCGGTGCCGCGGTCGCGTACAACCCTCGGCTCTTTAACCTGCTCGTATTTTTACAAAAATTTAACCAGAGAAGCGTAAATGTACGTGCTGTGGAAATTCGGAGAATTGCGTAGTTAAGGTGTTTCGATGACCAGGTTTTTTTACGGGGGTTTTGAGGGGGTTTTGTGTTGTGAAGTGTGCAGATAAGAGGGCGGAATCGATTTTGAATAAATTCATAATTGAAGTGTCGTGGCGAAGTGTTCAGAAATAGATGGTGATTTTAATGTTGAGAAATTTAATATCGAAATGTTCAATTGATATGTAGATTATCGGATTCGTAAAATTGAGATTGTCGATTTTCATATATCAAAAGGTCGAATTAAAACATCGAAATGTCGATGTAGAAATATCAATTTTGATGTTTCAAATTAAAATCTCACTCGACAAATTGAATCATCGCGAACAGCGTGTTGAAGTTCGATTTTGACGCCTTGAAATCGAAATATCAAATTAAAACATCGAAATATCAAAATCGAAGTTTTGAATCGAAACATTGATGATTTCGATTTTAACGTCGATTATATCGATATTTTTCGTTTTTTCTTTTGAAATTTCTGATTGAAATATCGAATTATCAAATCGAAAAGTCCAATTGAAATATTGCATTTGCCGGAATGAACTTGTTCAATTAAAAATCAACATGTAAGGCGTATCGAAATCTAATTATCGAATGAAGAACTTAAAATCGTAAATGCAAATTGAAACATCGAAAGTTAAATATCGATTTTGATTTCATTTCGATATTATTACTGATTCTAAAGTCGAAGCATCGAATTGAAGTATCCCATTCGTCTCATCGAAATTATGGAATTAAAGTAAAAATGTCAATTTTTAAAATCAAATCATCGAAGTGTGGAATTTTTGAAAAAATTATCGATTTTAACGTATCGAAATCGAAATATCAATTTTGTGAAATTTGAGTTGAGAAGTATTGATTTTGAACTTTCGATATCAAAATTTGAAATTGAAAGTCTATGGCAAAAATTCAAAATATCGATTTTGATTTATATCGAAATCGAGATATTGCGTAATACATTATTAAATCAAAATAAAACAATCGACTTTGAGGTATCGAAATTGAAATATCAAAATCGAAACATCAAATTGAAGTATCAGAATCAAAATATTTCAAATTTTTTTCGAAACAACAAAATTCAAAATCGATGCATCGAATTGTTAAATTTTGAAAAAATTATCGATCTTAGCACTCTTAGCGTGTCGAAATCGAACCATTACATTGAATTATCAAAATCGAAACCTCAAATCGATCTATTGAAATAGAAACATCGATTTTGATTTTGAATTTTTTCGACATACAAACAAAATTTAAAATCGAAACGTCGAATTGTTTAATTTTGAAAAAATTATCGATTTTATCGTATTGAAATATTAAAGTGATTTATCGAAATCGAAACCTAAAGTCGAATTATCGAATTCATAACATCAATTTCGGGTTTTTTCAATGCATAACAAAATTTATGATCGAAACATCGAATTTAATTTTGAAAAAATTATCGATTTTAGCGTATCGAAAGATTAAATTGATTTATCGAAATCGAAACCTCGAATTGAATTATCGAAATTGAAACATCGATTGTAACATTACGAAACTTAATTTAAAGTTCGAATTTGAACATTGCTGAATCGATATATCGAAATTAAATTATTCATTTTGATGCTGTTAACTTTAAAATCGATATATCGAATTCGACGAACTCATAGAGTCAAATTTAAATCGTAAAATCGACACATCGAAATTGAAAATATTATCGAATCAAAAAAATATTAGAATTGAGCCTTGGAAACCCAATTCTCCAACATTGTTATCGACTTCGTGGTCGTCTCGTGTAATTTTGACGCTTTTTTGCGACGCTTGTGTTAAAGCGTTTAATTGCGATATCAAATCCTTCTTTGCTTCAGAATGTCATCAACACGACTAAAAATTGAGAAAAATCATCAGATTTTTGAAAACTCAAGTTATCCAAGTAATGCGCCGAATTTCGGAGAACCTCCGACGTGCATTTGCTTAATAAGTAATTTCCGTTATCGTCGTACTTTTCAAAGAAACTCGTGTTTTCGTTATTTTCGTACATTCGCGTGAAAAAGTTATTTCGGCGCATCAAAGGAAAGAAATACAGAACGTGGGAAGCTGATTCGGGTTAGAATCCTCGATGAAATTTATAATTAGGTGTGGGAGGGTGCATCGCGATAGAATTTCCTTCGGTAGGAAATTCGCCGACGTGACGAGTTTTTACGGTGGCGAAAGTGTCGAAATAATTAACAAGGTGCTGAAATACGAGAATATCTTGAAGGCTTTGCTATCGCTGGAGATCGTAGGAAGATGGAGTTTGAAAATGGTGTGCTTCTAAAACACGTGAGTTATTTTCTACACGATGGAGGATGATTTTTTTCTTCGGTCATCTCCTCTCGGAATTTCTTCGTGGTTTTGATTATTGATTAAAATAGCCATGATACGAGAAAGGTTATAGGCGAATTTGGGCCACCTTTGGTGATTTCGTGTATTCGTTTGGGGTATCGAGAGAGGAAACGACGTAATAGAGCTTCATGCTGGGCTCGTATAAAGGCCGGTAATTTGTGAAGTCACGTGCGATAACATGGTCTGCGACGAAGATGAAAGTCGTTCCACGGATATGGAGACGCGTGAAAAGTCGCGCTCAAACGGTCTCGAAATGGCGGATTTACTCGTCGACGCCGCAGAGACGACGACAAGAGCGAAGAATTATTAAAAATTCGCATCGTCGGCGTCGACAACCGCAGCGCCATAGGTTAAGCTGGTCGTCGTCCATTTAATGTATAAAAATGAAACCGACGACCACCGGAATGGAGGTGAAGAAGGATATATACAATACGAGAAAAAGAGGGAACGGGGCTTGAGCTAGAGAGGGTGAAAAGAGCACGGCGCGGGCGGTGGAAAAACGAGAAAACGCGCGATGATGAAGCTCGACGCTGCGAGGGGGCGGGGCGCGCAACGGAGAAAAGCCGATAATCGATGGCATTTTCGTACGTAATTACTCATTTATCTCGGTAACGACGACGACGTCGGCGGCGACGAAGGCGTCGGTAGCGGAACGGCGGCTGCGACGGGTATGGAATATTTCTTTGTAGCTGGCGCGGCGTCGGCGGCGATGGTAAAAGTGGCGTGTGGCGGCGTCGGCCGCATTCGGTGTTGTATTTCTTTATCGACGGCACGGATGGGTATGTATATTTTAAAAGCGTCCCGACGCGTCCGCGCCCTTTTGCCCAAATCGACCGGTATGTTGTGCCCTCGCTCTTAATCGCGGATCAATAACCGATGTGGAAGTAACTGTTGACGGCTAGATTGACCGTGGGAGATTATTAGTCCGAGGGGAGCGGGGTAATTGAAATGAGGGTGTTGAGATACTACTCGAGGATGTCATCGAAGGGTTTGGCATGTTGGTACTCGGTATTAAGTTTTTTTTTTTACTCTTTCAGACGTTGCTGTCTTGGAGGAAATTTCCGAAAAAGTATCGATCGAGATGGTTTGTTCATGAAACTACAAATCTACGCCAGTATGTGATTAATTGGTGAGTGTCTTGATGTATTTCACGCGGGGATTGTGTGGGGTAGATGCGCTTGCTCGATGAGCGAGTGTCAAGCCGGAGCAGCGGCGGCGGCATTTGTTTGGATATATCTCGCTGTCGTGACCATCTAGTGAAAAACTTTCCATGCGAAAAATTTTCGTTTTTTGTGCTCTATAACTTTTGTTTGAAGCGTTTTATCGTATTTTTTTTCGTAGCAAAGTTGTAGTTTTGAAAAGGTTCCAACCCCCCTGACTGCATCTATCGGAATACTGAAGTACCTTCTTTATTACCCGTGTGACTCATCTAATTCTGGTTAATTTTTTGGGGTCTAATCATTTGTCGTTTGGGAAATAAATTTTTGTAATAATTATAAAAAAATCGTAAAAATTGTAAATTTGGCTGAAACATTTGCAACTTGTCAGTTATAGAAATTTTTAGGAGACTGGCTCAAATTTGAGCGGGGGTTGGATTTTTGGAGAAAACGCATCGAAAAAGCCCCAAACCACAATTTTAGCTGGCTAAGTTCATTTTTGGATTTTTGGCGAATTTTTAAAAATTGAGAAGTATAAAATTTTTATCAAGAATACGAAAAAGTCTATGGGGAGAAATAGTTGAAAATTGCGCAAAATATATCCCCCCTCCATTTAAACGCGCCGAATTCGAATTTCGCAATTTGTAGGCGTTCTGGAGCCTCCAGCGAGATTTTCATTTTCTCCAGAATTATCAAAACGCTCCAGAAATCGTTCATATGTAATTAGGTTGCTGAAAATTTGGTTTCCGTCCATTCTCGGCCGCTTCAATTGAATACCCTCATTTCTGGAAAATTCCTGACCGCCAACTCGAGAGTAATTTCCAGGATGAGTATGGTCAAGAAAATTACCCTCAAGGTGGTCGGCTGGAATGCGGGTGATTCGATTGAAAGGCTCGAGAATTGCCGTAAATCAATTTTGTAGCTTTCCAATCTTATATGGATGGTTTCTGGAGCGTTTTGAAATTCCTGGAGGAAATGAAAATCGCGCTGGAGGCTCCAGAATAGATCAACAATACGAAATTCGGATTTGGCGGGTCTGAAGTAGGAGAAATTATGATTTGTCCAATTTTCGATGATTTTTCCATATTGTCTCGATTTTTTAAAATGGAAATTTCCTAGTTTTCAATTATCAAAAATTCGCCAAAAATCGAAAAATGGACTTGGGCAGCTGAAAATTTGGGTTTGAGGGTTTTTCGACATGCTCTTTCCAAAAATCCAACTCGCGTTCAGATTCGAGCATTCCTTTGCGAAACAAATTTTAAACCCAGGTCATTCTCGCCTCCCCGATTACCTAGAACCCTGTCGCTAGTATCCTTCCCCGCCCCTTCCATGCCCATGTTCTAAAGGTTAAAAAGTGACTCGAAACAAGCAGGAAGACGATTGTTGGTGGCATATTTATTCGCTCAAATTGGACTGTAACTTTGAGAATGTTGATTTGAAGGCAAATATACCAGAGGTCTTCGACCTTTTGAGTGATGTGATAAAATCATCTAATTGTTCATTGCATCTTTTCGATGGTGGGTATCTCTTGGTGCCAGATCGAAAGCATCTTTGGGAGGTAGTTGTCGACGATTTTAGGCATCGTGGTTTTCAAGAGCTTTGTATAAAGTTGATGGAAGATAATAAACCGGAAGCTTTTGGGAGGGAGATTGATCGAGCGAAAATGCACAAACGCAAAACGAACGGATTCATCTTCGTTGTCGTCGGCGCGCCAGAGATTCTTTTTTTTTCACGTACGTTTATATAAATAATGGCTTTACACTACTTTATGGATTCGGCAGGCGACTAGGTGCGGCGAGGTACGGACTACGGAGCCGGGAGAGGGATTTAGAGACGCGTGTTCGACGACGGCCGCAGCATCGGGGTATACGGTACCCGTCGATGTATATACATGCACGCATTAAAAAGTGAAGAGCACGGCGGCGACGACGACCGCACAGCATCCGTCGCGGCAGCGGAGACGACTCCGTTCGACGACGGTGTTATACGTATTACAAGAGGAAAAGACACGCGAGAGGATAGATGGCTGGAAAGAGAGCGCGAGAGCGTGCGGACGACGCGAAATGGTGAAGCTGTGGCCTACGTGTATATCTTGCTCGGGTTTTTGTTGGCGTGTGTGAGTGTGTGCGTGTTAAAATGGCTTTTGTATATGTATGCGTATGACTATGAGCCCACGTTTATCGATCGGACCTCGTCGGATTAATTTCGGTTTATTTTCTCGGCCGATTTAAGTGTGTAAAATAGTGGTGCTTTGTGTATGTTGTAGCGATGCTGTAAGACGACGATGGGGGGAGTGAGGAAATGTCGGTGGAAAAAGATGGAATACGAATTGAAGGCGATTTTTCTTCTTTATCGAGGCTTTTTTTTGGTACGAATTGTGGTCGTATGGTGGTCAAGAAATGATGGTATTTCTTCGAGCGAACAACATCGGCGACGTCGTTTAGCCTAGTTTTCGTTGTTGTACTCGTGTTTGTTGGAGATTTGCGGGTGATACGGGGCGGTGTAACCCTCCCGGAGTGTTGTCGAAAAGCGAAGTGTATTAGTAGTATAAAGGGTGGCGAACTTGGTTTATCCCTCGAGCGTTGGCAATGGGTACCAGACGATAAGTGACGTGAAGGGTGGCTTGATGGCGCGGTTTACCGAAAGGGTGTTTGTGAGGGGACGTGGACATGGAAGATGTCGAGGTTTCGCAGACGATGACCACGATGCGACAGGTGGAGCTGTGAGGAGATTTGGATGAACGTGTGGAAGGAAATTAACCATTTAAGCAGGTTGTTTACGATCAGTGGTACCACCTGTGACGTCATTGAGAAAAAGTTTTCTTCGGGAGAATTCGCCTCCTTCGTCGATTATATTCTGTTCGAGTTTTCCGTCGCGTGTGCTCCATTATGCGAAAAAAATACCGCGAATTACGTACGAATTGAGGCGAAGGAGAAAAAAACGGGTGTAAAATAAGGGTGCCGATGGCTGGAAAAGGATACGCGGTCAAAGTTTACGCGCCCTTTTGGAACGTTAGTAAGCCGAGATGGCGAAGATGCTAAGGGCAAGGTTCGTTCCCCAGATTCGAGATAATTTCCACCCTCTCATGGCGATCAGTCGATTTGCAATTCTCGCGTGGTTTCGTACCCCCTCTTGTGTGGCGTCGCGGCGCAGCAGAGTGGGGTGCGAATTGACTCGAGCTGGCGAAAAAGTTTTTCACCTTTTTACGACGAAAGTTTTTTCATCGTCTGGTGTCGTCGGTTGTGTTAGGGTGCAAGCACCTCGGTTTGAGGTATGAAGTGCCAGCAGGGTTAGTCTGACGTGGGAAATGAAGGGGTGGGTAATCGGGAATTTTAATTTGCCTCGTAGCCCTTTTCTCCTTCGGTGGTCTTATGAGTGGTGAATATGAATGTGCTGGGATTAGGTTGGATCTCTTCTTTTTCAGATTTTCAGTGAGTATGCTGTGTGCCTGATCTTTAGTTGTGCCCCTACCTCCGTCCTTATTCGTCGTTTTTTTTGGAAGTTGGAGTGTACTGGTTGGCCTTGGAACAAAAGTGGAGCTCTTCTTTTCCTGTCTCATTACCAGTGGCAGCGAGTGTGCTGAATGCCCTAGTACAAAGTTAGACCCCTCCTGCCTCCTTTCTTCGTTGGTTTTTGGCAGTAGTAAGTGGAGTAATTGTCCTAGGACAAGATTATACCTCTCCCCCTCCTTTTCGCCTGTTTTATTATTGGTGGTAGTGAGGGTATTGAATACCTGGTGTAAAGTTTCACCCCCTCACTTCTCTTTTTCCAGTTCATTTTTTCATTTTCTTTTTTGATTTTTTTTTTTTAATTTACATGTTCATTACACGTGTTTTTCCAGCTTTCATGCGAAAGTAAAATAAAAAAAAAATTTTGTTCCAAGTGGAAACTTGAAAAGCAAACGTATTAAACTTACAAATTGAAAAAAAAAACAAGAAAATTAAAAAAAAAAATTTAACCATAAAAATGAAAAATTGAAAAAAAAGCTAAAATTAAAACGAAAAATCGAAAAATTGCATTACATTGAATCGAAACATCGATTCATTTACGTTCCGTTCAGGAAGGGTGAAGATACTTCAAAAGAAGGATTCTAGAGTAAATAGACTTATAAAGGGTGACAAGCCTAGTCAGCTTGGTGAAATATCCTGTCCGAAAAAGGCGCCGATGCTTAACGGGTCGTGAAAGTCGTGGGAAAAGGTCGTGATTCGTATCGGCTGGTCAATAAAATGGACCGGAAAAGGGGCGTAAAATTTGGGATATTTTTGCTCCCAAAATAGACTGGAATTATTCGAAATATCGTGGTCGTCGGATTTACGTCTTGGTTTGCCATCGACGAGGGAAATATGAAAGGGGCGAATATGATGTATCGGATGGTGACGAAGTATCCGCGTAGGGAGATGAAGAGGGGATGTGTCGATTATATTCGGAAAGTCACGAGAGGGGGAAAACTGATTTTTGAAGGAAAAATGGTTTTTTGGTTTGATTAATTTCATTGTCTTCGTCAGCTTTGTCGAACTCTTGTTTCAAAATACGCTTTTTATGGATTTGCCAGAGATATTTTTTTCTTTAAAATAAATGCTTCGAAAAATGAAAGAAAATTAAAATATAGAAAATGCACTAGTTTTGGAACGTCGATTAATGTCCCAGAATCTGGACATAATGTTTAGTAGATGAATTAGGAATTTGGTTCTATCCCTTTGAAAAATGGTTACCAAAAGGTGTAGACCGGTGTAGAATCATTTTTCCAATACTAGTTCGAACTTGGTAGAGAGAGAGGGAAGAGGTCGTATAGGATCTTTCATCTGGTTTTATAACCTTGACCCAGCATAACACCAGCTGACTCGGCAGAATTTACTCTTACTCCGTTTTCGATGCTGTCTCGTTTCATAAAATGAGGAAATAGCGTCAGGAGTGTGTGCGGTCTCTCCCTTTTCGCTTCAGGTAAACGCGCATGCGCCAATAACCGGTTCTGATTCGGTTCGGCGGTGGGAGAGTACGGCGCGCGTCACTCGTCCCGTCGACGTTGACGGTGGTGAACGTACGATGCGTTATCTCGGGCACCAAACGACGGTGATTATTTAATTTTGAGAATGGCGTAAAACGAAACTCGATGCGAGCCCGGCCGAGGCGTTCTTTTGTTCTATTAATATGCGTCGTTGGTCGCTGCGTCGACGATAGGAACTGTTCGAGAAGATGAAAAGCTCGTATTTTTCCAGCATTTGAGTCGCGAAAGTACGTGTCCGCGAAGGCATCACGTATACGTGAGAAGGAGACAGGATGATGGTGTACCGAAGGCGTTGGATACCGTAAGACGAAGACGACGACGACCGAGGCGAAAGGGTGCGTGTGATGAACGAGACACGCGAAAAAGGGCGACTTTCGTGTTTTCGTGTGTTGTCGGGAGGATAAACGCGCCGGGCGACGAGGAAGGCGATAGGGAAAAAAAGGGAAAACGTGATACCGAACGAAAGAAAAGAGCGGCGTTGCTGCAACGGCTGTCGTAGTCGTCGCCTCGGCATCGGCCGTCGTCGCGATGCTGTATATGGATAGATATACGCGCGAAATGTGACGCAATCGAGGAAAAACAGGAAGGGATGAGATGAAAAGCCGAAAAAGAGAGGCCGTGGACGGTGGCGGATGAGAGACGGGTCCGCGACGGTGTACCGAGAAAGGCTACGATGGGGCAGGGACGAAAGACGCGTGATAGGGTAAAAGGTGAAGGAAAGAGTCGCCAGAAAACGATACCCGACGAAGATGAGATGCTGTGTACGCGATACTCGGGCGAAATTCGGATTTCGAGACGTACTCTCGGCGTGTATTTTAAATGCGCGCTCTCATTTGCCTTTCTGTCTTAGTGGGTTTCGTCGGTGGATGTGTAGGTGTATGTGTGTGTGCGTCTTTCGTCGTCTGTGAGGATTTTTTTGTCGCTGTTAGGTTTTCACGTTATGTGTTTTATTTTCTGGGGTATTTATGCGACAGAGCGTATGCATGTGTGGTGGTGTGCGCCTGCAAAAAGGAGCTTTTCCATGTTTGACGCGCGCCTTGTATAGAGGCGGCCGCGAGGGATGCCGCAGCCCTGTGCGCTTTTGGCTTTTGTATATGTGTGCGTGATGGTGCGAGTGCGAAAAACGTCGAAGCGAGGCGACGCGGAGCAGATAAAATGGGAAATGTGTATCGATTCGTTCGGTGTTTTGGAGTATGGCGCTTTTGCGGTTCGGCGTTAAAAAATTGTTAACGAGTGTCCGTAGCTGGCGGCGGATGGCGCGACGTAGATGAATTAGAAAAATCAGCGGATGAGTGGAGGAGTGAAGGGAATGTAGCGAGTGTAGGGATTTTTGTAGTGTGAGGAGTTGATGTGGGGCAAGGATGGGTGTTGGAAAAGGGATGAAGTTTTGGGGAATTTTTTCTTCCAGTTGAAAGAAAGGTAGTGATGGGGGAGGGGGATTTTTAAGAGGGTTTTCTCAGCTGCGAAGTGGACAGCGGAACATTTGATGTAATTGAAGTCAGAAATTCATTAATGATCAACTCCGAAAAATTGGTCTCGAAATGATCGATTTTTTCGATGATTCATTTGGAAAAAAATTGAAATTTTTGATTCATTAGGTTTGAAAAATTGGACTAGTACATTGGAAAAATTGTATGCAAAAAAAGATTTTCTGAAAAAAAAACGATATGAAAAAATAACCAATATTAGGACCAGTGTAGGATAAATTTTTAAAAATGAAAAAATAACAATTTAAAAAAACTGCGCCATAATTACGATTTTTATAAAAAATGTCTAGGAGAGTCCTCCCATCGCTGCATACATTGCCTCATCTTTAACCCCCAAAAACCAGATTTTCCAGGATATCTCGAAAACGCGAAGAGATACGATAATGAAATCTATACTCAAAAATTTGCTTCTCGAAATACCTTACAACTTTGTCTCGATAATTTTCACCTCAGATCAACCCCTGATCCACAAAATTAGCTCCCAGGATAAAGGTTTTCGTTGTGTCAAAAACAGTGAAAATAAGGTTTCTCCAAATAACTCAAAATTGAAAGGAGTTATGAAAAAAATATATATGACAAATAATGTTCCTCTTTTAATTCCCTAAAACTTTTGTCCCAACAATTTTCACCTCAGATCAACCATTGGTCCATAAAATTAGCTGAAAACATAAGGGATGTGTTTATTGAGACAAAAACAGTGAAAATAAGGTTTCTCCAAATAACTCAAAATTGAAAGGAGTTATGAAAAAAATATATATGACAAATAATGTTCCTCTTTTAATTCCCTAAAACTTTTGTCCCAACAATGTTCACCTCAGATCAGCCATTTGTTCATAAAATTAGCTGAAAACATAAGGGATGGGTTTATTGAGACAAAAACAGTGAAAATAAGGTTTATCCAAATAACTCAAAATTGAAAGGAGTTATGAAAAAAATATATATGACAAAAAATGTTCCTCTTTTGATTCCCTAAAACTTTTGTCCCAACAATTTTCACCTCAGATCAACCATTGGTCCATAAAATTAGCTGAAAACATGAGGGATGTGTTTATTGAGACAAAAACAGTGAAAATAAGATTTATCCAAATAACTCAAAATTGGCAGGAGTTATGAAAAAAATATATATGACAAAAAATGTTTCTCTTTTGATTCCCTAAAATTTTTGTCTCAACAATTTTCACCTCAGGTCAACCATTTGCCCACAAAATTAGCTAAAAACATATAAGGGATGTGTTTACTGAGACAAAAACAGTGAAAACAAGATTTCTCCAAATAACTCGGGATTGAAAGGAGTCACGAAAACAATCCATTTGATTAAAAATATTCTTCTTTCGATTCCCTACGACGCGACGCTCATATTCGCGGTTTTCGTCTAAGATACCCCAGCGACCACAAATAGCCCCCCAAAGCGTACCCATGCACATTGTACGGTGAGGGCGGAAATGAAGGCTGGAATTCTTTATACGGTAATTTTCATTAAAAAACTTCCTTCAACGTCTTGTTAGTTCGTTTCTCATTTGCGCTATTTTTACTCCAATTTATATGGTAATGCTTTCTGAGGGAGGGGGAGGGGTTGCAGATCATCGATTAAATATATTCGTTTATTACGTGAAACAGGATATGTGGAAAAATTGGTAAAAAGAACAGTATTACGTGTACGATCGGTTATATGGGTGAAATGGGAAGGGGGGCAGCGGTGGTAGCATCAAAACGATAACCATTACGACACCTCCATAAATAGGTGGGGGATATGGGCCTAAGTTTTGATAAGCGAGCCGACATGTATGTAGACACATGAAGATTATATATAAATGTAACGATTGCTGTAATAAATTTTCCGATGTCTTGGATATGGTATTTCACGAGGTGCGCATTTCGTAAGAACACACAATATGGTGGAAGTGTGAGTGGTGCGAAGGTGTTTTTTTCTCGAGATATCATTGGACGCGCTAAGTGATATGAAATTTGGGTGTATCGAGGTAATAATTATTTATTGTTTAATTATAGAGTATATAATTAGGATAGGAATATATAAGTAGAAATTTATATTGAAATGTGTAGCGGTGTATCGAGGAATTAGGTCGTCGAATTGCGTTTTTGTGGACGCGTTTGAGGTATCGATTCGGTAGGGTTTCTTTTACGAAGTATTTTCACACGAATTAACGAGAGAAATTTTCCTTGTTTGTTGGGATGTTATAGGGGGAATGTGCTGAGTGGCTGATGGATTTATGGTGGATGATTGTGTGCGTTGTCGTGATCGTTTTAAATGTTTTTTGAATTGTCGATAAAAATGGCGGAATTGTTTTTTAAATTAGGAGTCTTGGAGCAAAACGTTGGAAAAAATTTATGGTAATTTTCCTTGCATTTTTTCAAAATTATCCCCCCTCTTCTCCTTGGGTTTATTATCCTACATGTTATTGATCTCGTTGAACCATGAAGAAGAGTGGTAGGTGAAGGCGACTACGTATTTCTTACTTCTAGTTTTTGTTTGTTTATCGATTAACAAAGAAATCCAAATGTCTGCAAGCGTGTGCAATTATACACTTATGCAATTCCTATGCATCTCTGGGTGCTTGGACTCGTTACATTGTTTTTTCATCTTGTCTTGGTCATAATCAGTCGAGAGCTGGCGAGCTATCATCATCGATGTACCAAGCCTTAGCAAAGTCCTGGATTACGTGTGGTGGGTTTCGTTGACTATAAAGGGTGTCATTTTGGGTATTGGATGCGTGGTATTTTGGAATTAGCAGAAATAAAGGCTCCCTCGATGGATAGATTTCGACAGAAGGTGATTTCTGTAGTATTTACGATATGTAGAGTGCGCTGTTGTGGTTTTGTCGATGGCTTGTTTTGGTTGGTGCGATGCTAACTTCGTTATCGAGATAATTCTCAAGTATGTTAACATTGGGTGGTATTTTTATCGAGGCGTGTTTGACGTATGCATGAGGTAGATGCAGAAGGGTAAAAGGAACATATGTTATTGTGGTGTAATTGGTGAATAGTCCGAGTTGGCCATTTGTGTGCACACATAGCGGTCGCCATGAAGACCGATATCGTTTCGTCGAAGAGGGGACGATGTTTAAGGGGTCTGTGAAAGGTATATAGAAGAAAGCAAAGGCAATCCCGGTTCCTGGAATCAAGACCGGAGCTATGTGGTGGAAAAACGAGGAAATAGGAAGGAAAGTATATACGACGGAAAGCAGAAACCTCGTGTAATCGAAGTACATATACCTAAAACGATATGGGATATTACGAAACAGGCTTTCGTATAGTCTCGCGTACATTAGTAACGACGGAAACGAAGATCGGCCGCGTGATGGAGGGCCGGGGGGACCGATAAATCGTATTTATAGCGTGCGATAAAAACACGGTAACGATACAGTTTTTTTTCATCGTTTGGGGTATTTTGAACCTAAAGGTGGCACCAATGTTGACCTAATGCGTCGACGAGTGAATTATAGGAGGTGAAACGAGGTGCTAGCGAAGCGTTTAATTATCGTATTATACGTCGCGTTATCGTCGATTGGCGCGGGAGGCGCGTGACGTCATAGAGAGGCATTGCGGATGTCGGGTTTGTGTTATGGCGAAGTGGTTTGAGTGGTTGCGCCGAATCGGTGGAGTAGTTTGGGAGATGGATTGATAGCAAGGTATAGGTGGATTCGAAATGGAAAGGGGTGGATTTGTAGAATTATCTGAGTACGTTGTCTTGTTTTGATATTTCCAATTCGAGTAAGCAGGACTGAAGAGGTTAGCTCGAATCACTCATGGCCCTCTATGGATAGACAACTGATGCTATGCACTTTATGCAAAGGACGAACCATCCCCATAGGGTACATTATAAACGCATGTGAGACATACAGAGTTCAAAAGCGGCAAATTCTAGGCCCAGATTTCAAATGCAATGATTATTGAGGTTTTCGAAGATGGCGAATTGAAATGTGAAAATTATTTCAGTTCCTCGAATCAACCGCAATTTGTCATTTAATCTAATTTTTTCATTTTATCATTTACTTCTGTTACTTTGCTTATGTATAATTGTTTTTGTTGTTAATATGCGGACGCTGAAGGCCGGAGATGCGAGATCCATGTAAAAAATAAATTTTGTTGATTGATCGAAGAAAAGCGTTCCACTTGTTATGGCGATTTTATAATAAAAAAGGGATAAGCCGGAGTAGATATGGCGCCGGTTCAAAGCTCTTACGATAAGCATATTTAGATGTGGGTTTCTCGTATGAAACGTGTTCGGTATTCGGGTTTCAATTACGAAGCCAGAATGCGGCGTGTAGAAGCGGTGATGCACGCGTGGTGTTTTACAAACACGTATCGAAAGATGAGATAATACGGGAGGCGAGAAGGGTGAAATTGGTGTTTGAATGTATAATGCGATCTTTGGAAAATTGTCCGGGGGTTGTGGAGCTCCGAGTTTAGTGGATTTTTCAATGATTTATTTGATCTCCTTTGACTTCTGTTGACTTTCTCCCAAAATTGCTCTAATGCTGATAAAAGCCCTCATTTGTAAATTTTTTTGATTTTTGGTGAAATTTGATGCGGTACAAAATTATCGTTGTAAACAATATTCCCCATTTAGTGTGCAATAACTTTTGTTTCAAGAATTTTCTCCCAGAATTGCTCTAGGCCCCATTGAAAAGCCCCATTTGTGAAAAATTATCAGGGATTCGACCAGATACAAATAAATATATTACAAAAAATGTTCCCCATTTAATTTTCAATAACTTTTGTTTCGAGAATTTTCTCTCAGGGTTACTCCAGGCCTCATTTAAAAGCCCCATTTTTGAAAAATTGCCAAATTTTGGAGGAATTTAACAAGATACAATTGAAAATATTACAGAAAACGTTCCCCATTTAATTTTCAATAACTTTTATTTCAGGAATTTTCTCTCAGGGTTGTTTTAGGCCCCATTTAAAAGCGCCATTTGTGAAAAATTTTCCAATTTTGGAGGAATTCGACGAGATACAATTAAAAATATTACGAAAAATATTCCCCATTTAATTTTCAACAACTTTTGAATCAAGGGTTCTTTCCCAGCATTGTTCCAGGCCCCATTAAAAAGCCCCATTTGTGAAAAATTGTCAAATTTTGGAGGAATTTAACAAGATACAATTGAAAATATTACAGAAAATGTTCCCTGTTTAATTTTCAATAACTTTCATTTCAGGAATTTTCTCTCAGGGTTGTTCCATGACCCATTTAAAGGCCCCATTTGTAAAAAAAATTCTAATTTTCGAAGAATTCGACGAGATACAATTGAAAATATTACAAGAGATGTTCCCCATTTAATTTTCAACAACTTTTGATTCAAGGAGTTTTTCCTAACAATGTTCCAGGCCCCATTGGAAAGCCCCATTTGCGAAAAATTGTCAGGGATTCGACGAGATACAAATAAAAATATTACAGAAAATGTTCCCCATTCAATTAGTTCCAAGAATTTTCTCTTAGTATTGCCCTAGGCCCCATCTAAAAGCTCCGTTTGTGAAAAATTGTCAAATTCCTCTAAAATTTGACGAAATACAAACACAATATTATTACAAAAAATATTCTTCATTTAATTTCCAACAAATTTTGTTTCAAGATTTTTCTCACAAAATTACTCTAGGTCCCAATAAAAAGCACCATTTTTGAAAATGTAAAAATATGACGAAATTTTGCTAAATTCAGAAAAGTTATTTAGACAAAAAATGTTTCCCATTTAATGTTATGTAATTTCAAGATAATGCGAACATCTTGCTTTTCTGCTCATTGAGGTTTCGCTATTCCGTTAATTTATAAATGTAACCAATCGATAATCAGCCGAAAAAAAGCAGCCTTTGTTGATATGGAGTGAAACGGTGGTGCGTCTCCAGCCGAGTGACCAAGATACCCACCATGTTGATTCTGGCTACACGTGAGTCTCGCATACTCTTTGTGGTGTATTTTTCACAAGTCTTGGGGTTAGTTACGCATCATGGGGTGATTATTTTGTTTGGCTGTTCGGAAACCAGCAAGAGTGTATTTTTAATTGGAGTTGGGCGTATTTGATTCCTAAAATGGTGGAAGTTTTGAAAAAATCGTGCAAAATTGAAGTGCTTTGGGTATTGTGAGAGGGTGATCCTTGTTATCTACATTCGATGATCCTATAAACTGCTGGAAAATGTACAAGCTATTTTTTGGCCAGCCATGGGCATACCGACAATTTCTGGAGCGAAATTAAGATGCTCCAGAAAAGAAAGAAAGTGTGTAATTGAGATTCTGTAAATTAATATCATTTAAGTAAGATCAATTTTTAGGGATTTTATTGAAAAAAATTGCTCTTTTTGAAAAATTGTTGAATATGAATTTTTTTTCAATTTGTTAAATGCAAGAAAAGGTGATCACGAGTGTGTAAAATTTTAGAAAAAGGTTTTTTCCGAGTTCTTTTTCAAGAATATAATTTTCATTCAATTCGGAATCGGTAATTTTGCGTGGTTTCGTAACACACACGAAGCAATCACCAACGACTAGTGCGTCTGGCAACGTCGCATTCCGTGAAAAAAGATGTAATTCGAACATGACGAAAATACAATTCATTTTCCTCTTTTTTTTTTCGCTGCTCGAGTTTATCGATAAAAATACCGACGCGAGGGGGAGGACGTTAATAGCGATTAATTTCGACGATTAACGCTGCGACGACGACCGTCGGCGGCGATGTGGCAACGCCGAGGTTTTTTTTCCTGTGGTAAAATTAGTTCGGTTTAATTGATAATATGAAATAGTAACGTGTGATAATGTATTTAAAATTTCTGTTTCGTGTCTACGTCTTTCTCTCGGTTCGTTTATCTGTAGTTCCGATAATGAATTTACGACGTTGTAATTTTCGGTCGTCCTATGTGGCAACGTCTACGTACATAAATGATTCGTGAAATTACACGATAATTTTTTTTTACCCGATTTACTCGCTAGAGGAAATGCGAATCGGCGCGGGGCGGTGGGAATGGCGAAAAATGGTCGTGGTTTTGTATGATTTATCGCACCGTATTGCTTCGGGTCGTAAAAAAAAATTAAGGTGTTTATAAAGTAAATTAGTACCCGAGGCGGAAAAAAATGATAAGTCGTTGGAAAAGTATACGCGACAAAGGTGTAAATTCGGCAACGTGGTTGTATGTAAAATAATAGAAAATTCTGGTTTTTTCTTTCCTTCAAACTATTGTATTAAAAATGACGTAATTTTTACGCTGGATACCTCTCGGACTTGTGGCGGGGATGGTTTTGAGGTAGGGTGAAAAATACGCAGAAAAAGAATCGGCGAATTGGTAACGTAGACTTGAATCGAGATTTTTTACAATCTTTTTTTGTACCCGGCCCTTCGCGTTTTTTATTGTATCGACGTATTTGTGTACGTTTGTGCGTGTGATGGCGTAAACAAAAGAGCGTACGGGTTTCAAGATACATTAGTATGTGCGAGGTAGTACTTTGTGTCCGGTGGATAGACGATGTTGTGAATTGTATCGAAGAGTGTCCGAGTGTAGTGTTTGGTGTAGTGAAATCAGAGTAGAAGCAACGAACGATCTTCTGGTAAGTTTGTTACTCTTATTTTGCCCAAGATGTCGATGGACTGAGTTACCACGAAATACACGCATAAGGCGAAGAAGCCGAAATGAGGTGAGACGCGAAGGGAACGGGCATGATATCACGTGCTCGAAGATGCCCCATAAAGGGCAAGTAATGGCTCATTATACTTGAACTTTTGCAAAAGATGAATTTCGAGTGAAAAACTGGCTCAACGGAAGAAATCCAGGAGACTGGAATGAGAGGAAAGGCAAAACAAAGATCCAACACCTGTTGAGGGGAACCATTTCAAACAATTTTCGACCCCTTTTCCAAGGTAGTAATTCCTCAAAAGGGGGAGAGGGGTTGTGATAGACCGTTGAAATCACCACCACGAAAATGTGCAAAAGTTCATCCGAATTCCAAACCGTCGAAGCGTTCATTTTCGCGAAATATCTTACGTCGCGTCGATATAGCACGAGGTGTTCTTTGTCAAGAATGGAGAGAAAAGAGGAGAAAATCACGTTTTACGTGATGAAAGAAGGTGATGTGTTGTGGTGGAATTTTCGAGATGAATGGTTGCCAAAGGCGTACACAAAGGAGTCCGATTGAGGTTTGTTTCAAGCGCAATGGTTCCCATTATTTTTTACTTAATTTTAGAATTTATTTTACAAAATATATACACGAAGATTGGGGTGGATTTTTGGATAGTTGACGTATTAACGAGTTGTTTAATTCGCTTCACACCCCTTTACCTTCTTTCGCGTTTTATTTCTTTTATATCTGCTTAAGATTTCGCTTACTTTTTCAATCGTTCGATTTATTCGTCAACCTGGATTTTCGATGTTTTACCGGTAAATTTTGTATTCGCTTCAGAGTCCTCTTCACCGTTCAATTTTTTTTCATGTTTTTGTTATTCGTTCGAAGAAATTTGACGATATTTTATTAATACCAACGATGACGTCATCGATCAGCAATGATCAATTAATCAAGTCGATGTTGTATCCATGTAATAACCCCTCTCCCCTCTCCTCTGGTGAGTGTATCCAACAAGTAGCAAAAGTAGTGAAAAAGTGAGGTCTTAGAAGTAGTGGAAAAGTGGTGAATTTTGTCAAAAAATAGTGTAGAAATGAGAAAAACCCAAAGACGCGATATATTTTTGAAAAAATAACCCAAAATGTATTCATCTCCGGCGGGTACTTGTAACTGACAATTTTTTATGAATTGGCAGCACTGTCGGAATATGTGACGTTATATATATATTTTTTTAATTAGCACAAATGCGTTTAGTTTTAAATTGTATTGATTTTTTTCTAATCTAAAATTTAACCTTGTTGGTGAGTGAGGAGAAAGGGGTAGTGAATTTAGGAAGTTTTTGAAAACTTGGTAAAAAAAATGGTGGAAAATAGTGATTTTTCAAAAAAAAAAAGGTTAGTTCATCTTTGTATGATTTTCTTATCAATTTAACTACTTTCATCTGAGATGTCAATGAATATAAATTCATCGTGTTGTGTTCATCTCCCCTCTTCCCTTCAGAATTTTTTTCGCGTATTTCGGTTCAGCATACATCACCCTCCTCTCTCTCTAAAATAAATCTTGGCATGGTACGAGTGTAATGATTTTTTTTGGTACAAGGTAAAAATTTTATATAACTGACTCCTCCCCTTACCCCGCCAGGCAAAGACGTATCCATATCTAAGGAGAAATGTGAGTAGTAAGGGGAAGCTGAAGTGCTGTTGCACGATACGGCGACATCCGATGGAAAAAGCACGAGAAAAAATGGATCAATTTGACTTGATATTTTGAAATTCTCTGCAAAACGGAAAAAAAATCGTTTACGATGGAAATCGCGATTAGTAACGCGTTACGTAAGATAGCTCAGGAGGAGGGGGAAGGGGCGGGGAGTATGTTTCCAACACATGTTAGCGATATTCGCTTATTATGCGAATTTTTCTCGTATTTTTACTCGAAACACACGTCATTTATGTAACGATTGCTCGAACCTGTTGGTTTTGGTGGGTGATTTTCGCGGAAAAATTGCGTTCTCTTGGTCGGCTATGTTTTTCAATTGGGGATTTTTTTCGTCCGGTAAAATAGAAAAATGGAAGGCAGTACAAACGATTGCGGATTTGGAAAAGTGAATCGGATTTTTCCACGAAGGTTTAATTGTCTCTAACGAGAGATACGAAGATGAAACGAGTATATAGATAGATGTCGCTATATACGAAGACGACAGACTTGTTGACCTTTCAGGTGACAGTTGTAGTGTAACCTTTAGAAGTACTATTGAAATTTATCCGGTGCATGTACGTCCCTCACGTCTTGCAATGTTCACCATTCGGCGTTTCGCCTTCCGCACGGATTAGTGGTGTTGGTCGGTGCACGTGTGGTTGTAAGGTTAAACTAGTCAGGTGATAGGTCTCGGTGTGTGCAAGCCGATTGAAGCCGAGCTTTGTACGATGGAGAATGAACGCGTGAGGAAGTTGGAGATGGGAGATAGAAGGTTTGTGGAGGTATGTGAAGAGAGGTAAAGGCGGTAGGGAGATTTTCACGTGTTTTTGAGGCATTTGGTGTAGATAAGAGCGGTGTGGATTGAGTAGATGACGAGTTTTGTGGATGGTGACAATGAACGAAGGTAGAGGGAGGAAAATTGATGGAAAAATTGGATGATTGCATCGTTAATTAAAATAATTTATGATGAAGCTCCAGTCTGAGTCTGCAAATAAGTCCTTACTAATTCGCAAGTGTTGTAGACTTGGAAATCACCAGCTGAGAATTTTTTGCGTATTTTTTATCATATCTGTAACCACGAAAATAGTCAATTAATTTGTATTTGTTTCTGAAACGACGCTGTTTTTCGGACAAATCGAGCTTTTGTGAAATTAAATCAAGGACGGGCACTGATCGTCGAGTTAAATGAATTTTGTCGATGAACGTTGGAAACACGCGGAAAATTTTTCTCAATTTTTAAAAGAATGTAGGTAATTCGTAGAAATATTCGATTGAAAAATTTCCTAGAATTTTCTTATCGAAATGTATTTAAATGTGTAATGTGTTTTATCAATTTTCGTCGAAATAAGTAGTAATTTCGTGTTAGAATTTAATTATAGTATTTTTTTTTTACATAAATATGGAAATTATTGAAAATGGACCGAAACTGTTGAAGAAATTTGAAAGTTACTTGGTTTTTGTGATTTGGCGCGAATTATTCGAGAAAATCGATTTTACGCGATTTATTGTCGGTAAACCGGTTACGTTGATTTATATCGTCGAGTAAATTTGAAAAAAATCTGTGAGAAGTTAGTTTCCAATTTTTCTTTTGATTTATGCCCGTTTGATCGTTTTGTGGAAAAAGGTGGAGGGAAGGGGAGAACGAAATGGTGAAATTATCCTACATTTGTGATCTATAATCGCGCAAATATTGGAATAAATTGTCATTTTGCGATTCACGACGTAGTGTTGCAATTTTTCTCGTAAATTTGTTCTTATTAATGGTTTCGTGTAATTTTCACGTGATGTGGTTTTATTTTGAAGAATTGAAAAGGTTTATATGGAAGTTGTGTGGCTGGAATATTTACTGATTTTTAGTGGAGCTAGGAGAAGTAAGAGAGGGGAGGGGGTGATTCAAATATGTACATCATAATTTTTTTTTGAAGAAGAAAAATACTCGAAAAGTATTCTTGGAAGTTATTTATATCGCGTGTTTCATTTTAACTCCACTTCCACCCTCTGTCACACTTTTTCAAGGAATCATCCTCTCTTAGAATTTGGAGGATTTCTACCCTTCTCTTCCTTTTTTTGTTCGTAGTGGAGATTTGTGGTCGCCTTTCTGCGAAGTTTTCATTCAAGTTGCGCTGAAATGAAAACCACGTGTTGAACGGTGTTCCCAAAGTGTAGTGGATTCAATAAACCTCTTGAGTGTGGTAGTGTGAAGATAGGAGGTACGAAATGAGGGAGAGGGGGAGGGAAATGGCTCCTGATATAGTCGAGGATATTAGTTCTGAATTTGTGTAATTTCAAATTTTTCATGGTATTTGTTAGTTTTTGTTAAAATGGAAAAATATACGAATTCTACTTTTGTGAGGGGTTTTTCCAAATTTGTGAAAGAGGGGTTGCTCCAAATGGAATTTTTGTCATTAGCAAAGTTATAGGGGAGGTACTTAGGGGTAACTTTTGTACGAGACTTTTTTAAATAAAAGTGACAGTTGGGGCAGTGGAGGTGTTTCAAAGATCTGGGAGTAGGTTTGGGATGAACAAAGTGGCAAATGGCCATTGCGGCTTTTCTTTTACGGACAAAATATCGATCGAAGATGAAACCAGGTGAAGTATCGAGTTCGAGGTCATCGTGGTGGAATATCCGAGAGAATGAAGCTTTCGTTTGTGGAGGATTTCCCGAAAGTATGGTAAATGTGGTGTACAGATCCTCGAAGTACACTACAACGATATGTTGTCGAAGTAAAGAGAAAGAACGAGTGAAATGAGCAGATCCCAATCCATCATTGCCCAACTCCGAAGACTCCGCTGATTAGCGACGATCATCCATTGGACGGCGCGATCGACGACGAGCGTTCGTCGAGTAGTCATCGAAGTGCGGAGCAAAGATCTGAAAATTTCGTACAAATTATTAATTTTTATTCGGCTAATCGAAGGTCAAGAATACGGTAGGAAGGATGGCGACGAAGAGTAAACGATGCCGGTACGTCGACGGCCCCCGGTGTTTCGATGCGGCCGCGCCGCAAGAGTGGTGTGTGTGTAGTGGTGAACGTACGTACGAGTTCGTGTCGAGCGGCGTCGGCGGCCGCGGCGGTAACGTCAAAGACGGGCGCGTGTGTGTACGCGAACAACACACACGTTATTTATAGCGTTTTTTTTTCCTCTTGTTCTTTGACTTGGGCGTCTGCGTCGTCGATGACTGTTCTGTTTCGTGCCGCGAAGACGAGCTGGTGAAAAAAAGCGGAGATAAGCAGACGACAATGATATGGCGGCGTAAGTGGAGTTACGCTCGGTGTAGGTAATTAGGCGTATTGACGTGGAGCGCTGGAGAGTGGGGGGAGTTAAGAATGCGGTTTTTTTATGTTTTCGGTTTGTAAGTTCGGCATATGGCGGAATAAGGTGGTCATTGGTGTTGTCGATGGATCCAGGATTGAGTGGTGTGTGTTGATGGGAGTTGGGAATTATGGCAATGGTGACGTGATGCATTGGTTGACGTATCGACGACGATGGAGGGCCACCTACGGGGACGAAGCCGAGGTGAAATTCAATTAGAGTAATTTAGTGAGTACCCGCGATACAGAGGAAACGACGTCGTGTAATTAGAAAGTTCTCAATTTGGGGAAATTTCTTTCGTTGTGGGAGATGTGTCGATATTCGTATCGAACGAGGAAAACAATCCGGCCGCGGTGACCTTTGCGGAGACGCGATGTAATGCCATCCAGCACGTGATGAGCACATGACGACGGAAATTCTGGTCAAGGTGAGAAGACCAATGTGCGGGGAATCCTTACATTTCGTTATATTTCGACGTAACAAGATGGCGTCGGTAAGGTGAAGGATTCGCGGGTTCGTGAACGGAAAAAATTAACGAAGTTATGTTTTGCGATCGAGTGTGTACGATGGGAGGCGGAGGGGGGACGATGGCTATACACGATTTTTGACCTTTAACCTGGCCCGTCAAATGATCGGAAAAAGTCTCTAGTTTCGAGATGGCCGTTCGACCATGGCGTGAGATGTTTTCGGGCATAGTGCTTGTGAACCGGCGCGACAAATGGAGTCGTGGAGGTGGTGGTGGTTTTTATGGTACATGGCAAACAAAGGAATCTGTGTTGTGTGTACTCGTGACCAAGAGGGTCGCGGTTTAATTGACTTTATGGCGTTTATTACGAATTTATGCGAGATATGAACGGATACGTGGTTCGGAGGCAACAAAGAAGCAGATCTGATTGGAGGCCTAGTGGAAGTGATCCTAAGGAGGATTGAGAAGTGATTGATGGTAAATAAGGCTGAGGTATTGATGAATATAGTGAATTTTTCGGGTTTTTATGAAGAGAGAGGGGGTGGTAAAATCAGTTTGCTGTGTTGTTTGGTGCTGCATGTGATATTGGAGAAATTGAACAAAGAGGGAGGAGCTATTTCGGTAGGTAAATCAGTAAAAACGGAGATTCAATGTGATAATAATCTGACAAGTTGATTACTTATTTTCTCTTTTTTTCGTCGGCATTAGATGTCATTTTTAGACCGTAACCTCCTCGTTGATGACCAAGACTCGTGGTCGTGATTAAGTTATACGTTATATTGTAATTTGTAAATGAAAATTAATGCAGGGGAATTAATTTTACGCTTCGGGTAATTTCTAGCGACGCGATGAAAATTATGCGAAGAAGTGATGGATTGCTGTCGGCGAAGAAATGTTTCTTCTTAGTACAAATTTTTTCGTAATTTTGGAGCAGAATTTTTTTCATTTTAATATTTTAGAAAAGTGGGAGTTGTTTAGTTTTGTTTCGTGATTTTGTCGTCAGAAAAGGCAACACTGATTATGTAATTTTTTTCAACGAAAAAGTGGAAACAATGTTTCATTTTTTACCATGTTTCTTTCGTTTCTTTTCGCAAAAAAAAATTGATGAAAATTTGAAACGAGGAAAATATATACATTTTTTTCATCTGAGTCAATTTATCATTTTTGTGGAAAATTTCGAAAAATTCCATTTTTGTTTTTATCTGGCTGTGATTTTTTTATTTTTGTAATTTCGTTTGTATTTTCGTGGTTTGGGAATTGAATTTTTTTCAATTTCTTAAGATTTTTAGAAAATTTGATCGATGAAATGTGTTTTTTGTTTTGTTTTTTTTTGTGATTTCGTTGCAAAAAAAAGCAACATTGATGTTCATGTAATTTTGCAGGAAAAAAAATGATAAAAATTTGAAATAAGGAAAAACATTCATTTTATTTATTTTTTTTAATCAAATAAGTAAATTTATCATTTTTTGTGGATAATTTTGAAAAAATGCTTTTTTGTTTTTTTTTAGATGAATAAATTTTGATGCAATTTTTTTGCCAAATTGAACAATGCTTCGCAAAATCACTTTCTATGGGGAAAAAATGAAATAAATAATTTTTGCTTAATATTTATTCCAAGAAAAAAAATTATTGACTTTTTTTAAATCAGGTCACACTGATTAAAGAAAGTAATGAGTAATATTTTTTGTAATTTTCCTTTTTTTGTTTTCATTTTTTTGTGGGGAAATTGAACAACATTGATTATCGAATGATTAATGAAGGGAAAAAACATCTATATTATCGAAATCTAATCAAACGATGATTTTATCATTAATTTAAATACGTCGATACGAATATTCGTGTTAATGAACCGTCGAATTTCGAACATTACGATAAATTTTCATTCGCCAGATTGGGTTGATGTTTCGATCTGAAATACTTAACTGGAAAAATATTCACGTTTGTTGGAATTTCGTTTATTTGATGAAAATTTCGCGAAACTAAAAAAGATTTTTTCACGATGGTAACACTGTCAGTGACGAGTAGACAATTGAACGAAAATTGTTCTGGTATGACGAAAAAAATTATAGTTTTTAGTAGGAGGCGTGAAGAGGAGGGGAATATGGAAAGAAGTACGTTGACTCTGAGAAATTTGCGATTTTCGCGTTTTATTGAAAGTTATGCCATGAAATAGTTGCGCTCTAGATTACGTCGAATTTTATTTTTATTTTTATATCGTTCAAAGTTCAAATCGAAATCGTCTTGAATATCGGTGATATAATCATCGAAATTTTCCGGTCATCGTTTTAGTTCATGAAACAGGTCATTGGGGAAATAATTCGTACTTTGAGGAGTTTTGCGAACGATGAATAATGATTTGCCAACGATGGATTGAAAAATACATAAGTCGATAGTACACGTATAAAATATACGTACGACGTGACGCGAAATAATCTCTTTAATTTTCGTCGATTTATTTTTTTTTCGCTGTCTTCTCCCCTTCTGTCTGTCTCGTTTGTACCACACACCGACGAGTTAATTTCGCGTAGTCCGTTATTTTAACCTTGAATGTTGAAATTTATAAAACGTCGGTCGAATCGTCGAAAAGTATATTGCGCGCGCGATTTTTTTTCTCATTATGCAGGTGCGCGGCGGCAACGCCGGCGTATTGTTTAAGCAGTAAATTAACCACTTCGATGCGATGATTTATTGTAAATTAGCTCGATATCGACGATGTAATCGGATGAAATACGAAGAGGTTTTTTATGGTGTAATTCCAGCCAAACACGACATTGTTATACGCGGATGAGTTTTTTGGCCGAGATTGTATGAAGTGATCGAGAAGACGAGTTGTTTAGTGGTGAGAGTCGGAGTTTTTTGGTGCTTGGGTGTAGCGAGAGAGTTTCGAAGAGGATTTGTGGTGTGGTGGATGACCTGTAGTTGGGTGAGTTTGGTGAAAACGAAAGGAAATCGTCAGTCTTCGAGATTTTCTACTTGAAGTGGTATGTGAAGGGGAAGGATGCGGTGAAATATATTCCCCGCTTTCTCCTCCCCTCGTAAAAAGTTCTAGAAAATTTACGACGAACGTTGACATCGGAGATGTGCATCGTATTAATTCCCAAGACAGATTTTTCTCTAGATTTAATCAGTGGTACTCAAAATTTGCTTCAGTTATTACTTTTCTGAAATTTTTCAATAAAAATCAAAAATTTGAAGAAACACGAAAAAATTGATCAAACGGAAAATACTTCTTGTTTAATTCTCAACAACTTGTGTATGAACATGTTTTCTCAAAATCCCATCAGTGGTCATTAAAATTTGCTTCTGCGAAGTATTTTCGCACCTTTCATGCTGCATTTTTTAATAAATCTCGAATAATTAAGAAAATATGAAAAAATAGTTCAGACAAAAAATGTTGCAAGTTCCATTCTCAAACACTTTTACATTACCCTTTTTCCTTGAAATTTCATCAGTGGTCCTCAAAATTTGCTTCTGCCAGAGGTTTTCTTGCGGAAACCACTCTTCATTTTGGATTTTCCGATAAATCTCGAAAATTTGAGGTGATATGAAAAAAACATTGTAATGAAAAACGTTACTTGTTTAATTCCCTATAATTTTTGTATGAACCATTTTTTTCTTTAATTTAACCAGTGGTCCTTAGAATTTGCTGAAACTAGTACATCTGGGTAGTCTGGGTTTTTTCACTAAATCTCAAAAATTTGGATAAATATAAAAAAATTGATGAAACAAAAAATTTTCCTCTTTGAATAAATAACAACTTTTGTTTGAATTTTTTTTTAATCTAATGAGTGGTCCTCAAGATTGGATTCTTATTGATGAGTTTTTTTTGTGGTAAGTTCGTCTAGTCTGAGACTTCTTAGTATATCCCGAAAATTTAAAGAAATATGAAAAAATTGTTGAGACGAAACGTGTTCCTTGTTCGATACCTAACACCATTTTCCTGGAAATTTAATCATTGGTTCTCAAAACTCGACTCGTTAGTGGTTTTTTCGTACCAGAGCATACTACTCGTTTAAGATTTCCAGTTAAACCTCGAAAATTTAAAGAAATACGAAGAATTTGTTGCATCGAAAAGTTTTCTTCATTCAATTTCCAACAACTTTTGAATGAGTTTTCTCCTAAAATTTCATCAGTGGTTCCCAAAATGTGACTCACCAAGTAGGATTCCCTTTAAACTCGAAAATTTGAAGAAATACCGGAAAATTGTTGAAATAAATAATGTTCTTCGCTCAATTCTCAACAACTTTTGTACGAAGCATTTTACTCATAACTTGATCAGTGATGCTCAAAATTCGCATCTATAAATAGACTTACTGAAAAAACACCACCTACATGAAATTTCCCGTTTGATTTCAAAAAAATTAAGAAAATATCAGGAAATACCTCAAACAAAAAATATTGCCCATTCTATCTCAGATAATTTTTATCCTCATCATTGGTCTTAAAATTTAATCAGTGGTTCTCAAAATTCACTTTTGCGATATTTTTTGAAGAAAAATCTCTGAAAAAGATTTATCGCGAAATATTTGGCAAATTTTGAAATTATATGCGAAAAATATCGCAACAAAAAATGTGCCTCTGTGATTCCCAACAACTTTTACATTTATCATTTTTATCTCCGAGCAACCCTCCGTGCTCATGGTGACTTCCCCTGGAGTTATGATGAACGAAAATCACAAGATCCTGATGAATGTTCTCGATGGTTATTTGCTAGCTTCATGTGGAGAGAGGATGGTGTTTGAGATATCCCCGATGGTATGTGTGTAGTGCTGCTGACCTTTTTGACGTCATCGTTCAGTTCGGCGATCTTCGGGTAGTGAAGTTATTAGGGTTCGAGATTATAATCAACGATGGAGTTGATGACTGGGGTCACGGGGATTTGCGAAATTTTGGAATATAGCCTCGTCTCATTCCTACCGAAGAATCGAGAGATTGCTTATGGGTTGTTCGATGATCGAAATAGAGGCGAATTCTCTCGGAAATATTCACTTTAAACTGTGCTATTCACGAGTACGTAAATTTCACCGAAGTTCGAGATAAAAATATCCGTTTAAATCGTTCCACATTGGCCGCGTCTTAGGTATTATGGGTTTTATGCGGCGAACAACGTCATCAATCATATATATAATATTAAACGAAGCTTCGCCCCTCTCTTGACACTTATTTTCTGGTAAATGGCGTACGAAGACGAGCAGAAGTTAGAAGACAACGAAACACGTTAACATATAAAATAATATACCGGGGCCGGGTGCTCGTTATGTATATTTGGATACGTGTGCGTGTACGTATCACGTCTACATACCGATATTACGTGTGTATGTGTGTGAATAATATAAATGAAAGACGAAATGAACGAGTAGTAGTGGAAAAAACGGCAACAATATAACGGCGATAATTATGGTCGAGAGTACACGATGTGATGATGTAGAAGAAGAAGACGCACGCAGCGGCGGCGGCATCTTTGCCAACGGCCTATTTGGCAACGTTGCATGAAAAAACAGTTGATACAGTGGTTTTTAAATTATTCGATGTACAATACGCGGTGTGCGTTGACGTATCACGAGACGGAACGGAGTGGCGGAAGGAGGGTGTTGATGAGGGTAGACGGATATTTAAAGTACGATAATCGATACGTATGTAAATATGAGTGCGGCGTCGTATGCAAACACCGATGGGTATTCCTCGATGGTAGACGTCTTCCGAAGGCGACATCGAGTCCGCGTATATTCTACCAAAGACCGAGGATATACCTGTATAAATAACGTATCAATGGCGGCGTTTAGAGGCTCGCGATGGAATAGCGCGCGCGCCGCGGACGCGGCGGTCGCCGACGATGGCGGCGGCAATAACAACGTCGCAGCAGATGCGAAGAGGTACTGGATATCCGCGTATGTACATGTGTACTGGTACGTTGCTCGTGTGTACGTGAAATGCGCGCAGTCTTGTCATGAGAGAGTGAAGAAAAAGCGGCATAATTGGACGAATTGGGTGAACAGTAGGGTTGCAATCGTTCACTTCCTACAACGTTGCCATGCGTTAAACCTGTTTACCTGTATTGTCCTTCGGAGTTGATATGACTAGTGTGAAGTGTACAGATGTTTTTTTTTAGACAGAGAAACCTTCTGGCGTGTAATTATACCCGCAATATACGCGTAGAGCTTTGGAGCGGTCGGTGGTGAGGATGTGTGGATTGGAGATGGACGATATGGGATTTACGGCGAAGCGAAGAGGTCGCATGAGGTGATCGAAATTGGCAAACAGGCCGTCGAAGGTGATGAGCATGAATGCGGTTTCAGAGATGGCATTACGCAATGCAACCAGTAGCAGGTGCTCGAAGTGGTTTGGCAAAAGGTTAATAACGCAGGCTGCTCCAGAGAATTTATCAAACGAAAATATTCACAACCGAAGACTCGAGAAATCAGCAAATCTCATAATTCAATCCTCTCAAACTCGTAGGTCTTCTTCGATCTTGGAAAGAGCGTATACAAACGTTGACGAAATCACACAAAGTAACATCAACGCGAAAAGACGAACGATATTTTTTCAAAGGGTTCGTGGAAAATATCACCAACAACGAGGGAACCAGCGCAGCGGTCATGGGCGAGGTGAGACGTACCGGAATGAGCGAATGGACGAAGGCGATGTGGCGGTGTTAAAGAGGGGCGAGTTATTAATTTCAACCCTTGTATAATTAGGGAATAGGAAAACGATACCGGCGGATTAAATACGAGAAGTGTTTACGGTCGCGAGCGCTGTATCGATGGAGCTTATGGCGTCGGGCTTGGCCGGTAAATTGGGATTTTTCGCGAGCGGGGCGAAGTGTTGTGACTTTTGTGCGAGTTTTACGAGCGCCAATCCAAGGGATTGATGTGGTTTGAAGGATTTCCATGCGAAGGGACGCAGTGGTTCGTAAAGGAGGGTTTGCAGGTTGCGATGGATTTGGAATTTTAAAATTACGAAGTGGTTTGAAATTATCGAAAACGTAAAAAATACGATATTTTATATGAAATTTGAACATTACAGAAAAATACGAAAATTAATTAATATTAGGAAGTTTTGTTTTAATGTATTGTTGTCTATTTTTATTATCGAGTCATTCATTTTCCAAAATGTGGAAAATCCTATTTCTTGAAAATTAATTCCATTCCAAATAATCTGAACAAAATTTCCCATTTTCAGCGTTGAAATGATTGAAAGTCGAAGATTTTTTCAATATCCTGAAAATTGTGAAAAAAACTCGAAAAGTTGAATTTTTTAGATTTGAATAATATGTTCTGTGTATTTTTTTGTACAGGGTTTGTTGTTGTTTAAATTAAAATAAAATAGGAGGGGGAGGGGAGGGTAAAATTCATGCTTAGCATCCGTTGAGGCATTTAAAAGTGCATAATGATAAAAAAAAGAGAGAACTGTGAGATCTAAATTGCAGTCATATTAAAAAAATTCGTTTCAATTTTTATGAATTGGAGGAAAGGAGGGGAAGGGGTGTAAAATTTATGTTTTAACATCCATTGGGTCATTAAGAGGCTCATAACGAAAAAAAAAGAAAATTGTAAAATCAGTTAAATTGAAAAAATCAATTTGAATTTTGATAAAATAAAAAGGAGTAAGTTTACATTTTAGCATCTCATATGTCATTGAAAAACACAACGATAAAAAAAGAGAAAATTGTAAAATTTAAATTAAATTGAAAAAACTCTTATCATTTCCATTTACTTATTTAATTTCATTAAACAGGGAATACATCACGTTAAAAATTCATAAAATAAATTCCGATTAGTTTAAAAAAATTCTAAAAAGCTGAAAAAAATATTTTGAAAAATTTTCAAACGAATTAAGTGGTAACTGCGTTTGAAATTCCATGGAAAAAAATTTGAAAAAACGAAACATTTAAAATAAATAAAATTCAGCAAACGAACAAAAATGTCACCCTTCTACCTGGTTGAAAAATTATGAAAAAAGAGAGAATGAATATTTAATAAAATTATTTCGAAACGATTTCGCAAAAAATAAAAAATACCACTCGAAAGAGACTTCGCGAATAAACAACGATCTCGGTGGTATTTTTTCGGTGGGGGGAGGCGTCATTGGTCGTAAAATGGCTCTTTAATAACGGGAGATTCCCTTCTTTTGAAGACAACTTCGAGCTCGTTTCGTCGCTTTATTCACGTTGCCGTTTCACTCGTCGACATCGAACGGATTATCCGTGACCTCGAAACGAATTAGTTTGGCTTTTGATCAAAATGAACACGTTGGGTTTTTTTATACTTATGATTTTGGAAAATGAATCAATCACGTGGTGTAGAGTCAGTCAGCAATGTGGGGTAGTTTGGAAAAGCAAGGTGGGGGGAAGGTATGGAAGTAATTTCCAAAACTAAACCACGACGATGAGTCGAAAAGGCGCCATAGACGGAAACCAGAACATTTTGCGCCTCGTCGAAAATTTCAGTAACGACCTTGTACCTCGGTCAATGACCTTACGAGGTATATTAGAGGAAAAAATTTTTCTTCGGTGGAGAGTATACGTAGAGACGCGGCCGTAAAAATGGTCACGGAAGCTGCGGTTGTTGCGGTTGTAACGCGAAATAAAAATATACCTAATCGATAAACGAAAAATTATCCGTTTTTACGCGAAACGCGAAAAAAAAATAGGAAAAACGAAATGGAAAAAAAGAGGAAACTCGAGCGAACGATGAAAAATGAGGAAAAAAATCCGCGTTTTAAAGATGGGCCAAAAAGAAGTGGAAAAAAGTGGGAAAAAGCGCCGCCGATGAAATACTACAAAGGATCGAGAAAGAGAGAGATGGGGGAGAAAGCATAAAACACGAACGTATATACAGAAGACAACGAAAAAAGCGCCAGGACGAGGTGAAAGTGCGCCCGAAGGGAGGCTGAAGGGTGAAGGGGAAAAAAAGCGGCGAAATCGACGTAATTAACCCTCTTCACGTTTCGTGGCGGAAATTTTGCACGATCTGCGGTGGTGGAACTTTTGACGTCGGTGTATACGTGTTGGCGCGTGTTGGTGAAAGGCGGCCGACGTCGGCGGCGGAGACCGCATCGACGGCGGTGTACACGCAACTACGGTGTAATCCCGTTAAGACGACGGATGCTGCGGTGGCGGCTGCGGTAGCGGCGAGAACACGATGCCGGTATAATAACGCGTCGAGTTTGCGAGAGAATATGATACGGCGAAAGGAGCGAAGCGGCGGCGAGATAAAAAGTGAAAAAAGCGAGGGAAGGCGAATCCCGAGTACTGCGAAAGTTTACGTGTGTTAATGTGCAAAATGGCGATATGAGCCTGCGAGATTGTCGAGTTCGTGCTTTATGAAGCGCCCCGGAGATGTTTAACGCCTGCACCGGTGTTATTTACCTTCGAGGGTAGAAGGGGGAAGTACGCGAAGACGAGTGAGGTGTTAGGAGATATTAAAATTTAGGATTCGGCGGCGTTTTTATTACACGCATGTGAGGTTTTTTGGTAGATTATGCGAATAAATATGATTGAGGAGAGGGGAAAAGGGAGGGGAGGATGCGCATCATACGAGTATTATATTTGTTTCTGAAAGTTACCTTAGAATAGGTAGGACTTTGATTCGGGGGAAAAGACAATTCTTCGTAAAGGATGAGTTTTCAAGTCAGTTATTGATGAAGGGAGTGAAGAGGGGTTATGAGGTGATGAAGAGAATTCGAGACTGAAACTTGAGCATATTGAAAAATTAACCAGAATTTAGATGATTTTTATGGTGTTTTTCATGAAGGGTGAATTTTTAAGTGAAAAGAAATGGAATAATTGTTTGCAAAAAGAAGAGGGGAGAGGGGTGGGTAAAAAAATAGACTGAACTCTAGTTCTAAAAATCTATTTTGAAAAATTAAACCATAATTTTGAAAAATTTTATTCAACGTTCTTCACAAAACGGTGAATTTTTAAAATTAAAAAAAATCGAAATAGCTGCGAAGGGAAAGCGGTGAAGAGGGGGGGGAGGTAATGAAGAATAGAGACGACTTTACCACTACTTTTTTATTTTGAAAAATTACCCTAAAATTCAAGAGTTAAATTCGTGGTTCGTCATTAGGAAGAATGAATTTCCAGGTCGAAAATGTGAAACGTATGTTGCCGAGAGGGGAAACGAAAGGGGAAAGTACAAAGTAGATGGAGAAGATCCGAGGGTACAGGCGCTAATTACGAAATATCACCCCAAATTTTTATCCTCGAACACTTTACCACCTCCTGACAGCTCGAAAGTTGGAACAGATTGTTTCCAGCGTCCGATAACGTTTGACCTTTTTGTACAGGGTGCTCGTAAAATTTAACGGTGTTTGGAATTTAACATATCGCGGTGGTTGTGTTTTATTTGCGAATGAAAAATTTATGGAAAAGAGGATTTTCGAGATTTTTTATAAAAAAAGGATTTTTTTTCGCGAGATCTTTTTTTTTTCATTTGCAATAATCGTTTTATTTTTGCGATAATGGCTGAAATTTGGAAATAATTATATTGGGAAATGCGAAAAAAATTGCGAAATATTATTTCATCGGAAGATGAAAAAATGCGAACGTTAAAATGCCGCGAACTGTATCTGGAAGCGGATTTTATAATTCGAAAAAAAAAAAACAGTTTTTAGCACTTGAAGTGAGTCGTTACTGTAAAAAGAGCATTTTCGATGCGGTTTTCTTCGCGTTTTTTTATGGGAATAACGAACGAGAGGGGTGAAGAGAGGATTAGGGAGCTTCGAAGTTCATAAAATTTTATTACAAACTGGAATCATCTTAATTGCTTAATTTTCCTCTGGAATAAAATCAGTTATGGTTAAAGAAATGCATAAGGGTGATTTGTTTTGTACAGAGATAAAGCGATGTGAGTTGTTGTGGCGGGGGGGGGCTTGAATTTAAAACTCTTTGTGTCTTTGAGTATTCCATGCCGCGTAGTAACACTTTTTACTATTTTTAAGCAGGAGACAAATTTGTATTCTTTTTTAGTAGGGATCTTTATTATTATTACTTCTTGCGAGGGAAGGAGGGGATCACGTGTTCTTCAAACTTTGTGTCCATATCAACTTGAACTCCTTTGCATTCCGCGAACTACATTAAGAGGGTGAATGTCGACATGTATAATTCATATTTTCGCCATTTTGTTGGCGTCGCGAAAGGAATTACTCAGTTGGGGCGTCTTTGTGACACTTGGAGGATTTTGAGGTGAAAATGTATGAAATAAAAGTTGTTGGAAATTCAAAGAGGAACATTTTTCATAGCGATAATTATTTTGTATCGTTTCAAATTTCATCGCGAGGTTTGCTTCTAGTTGAATTGAATGAGGGGAGGGGGGATTTCGCCACTTTTTTGCATCGGAATGATGGTTAAATCGAATGACGCGAACTGTACTTTGGTTAGAGGTGAATTTTATGGAAAAATGGACATACTTACGGTGTAATAGGTCATTGACCTCGTATTGACGACCTTTTTCGGTGATTTATGGAAATAAAAATCATACTAGAAGCAGTATCTGATCAAATGAGACGTGTAGAAGTAAATTTACAGCGCTTTGGTGACTTTTCAAAGGCCGCGAACTACACTTGGTTGGGAATTTTTGAACAAAAAGGGTTTTCAAATTGCATCCAACCGATGCGGCTTCGCTTAAAAGCTATTCGAGATTTTTCACGACCTTAATGGTTCTTTTGAGCGGCATCGGTTCGGTTTCACGTAGCCTTCGGTGAAGCCAGTTTGTAAACCGCAATCGGCAGCGTGTTGAAGTTTGCAAAATTCAACTCCAGCGTAACATTCGCCCTTCTCGACATCGCATTCCGAAGGATAATGCAAGAGAACGGGAAGGTGGAAAATAAAAAAACCAAGAAAAATGAAAAGCTAAAAGGTATCGTAGGTTCGTCGTGTTTTCTGCGGCAAACAAGAGCGCGAAGTCGAGGAGTTCGGTGGCGTAACGAAAGGGGTGAAAATTAAAAATAAATCTCAGCCCGAAGGCTTCTCTCGCAATAAGCATACGCCGCGGCTTCGAAGATGGCGCAGGGTGGGGGGGGGCTTAAGGGTACGGTAAAGCTGGCGTAGAAAAGTTGATGGAAACGTTATACATTATAACGGTTATATGCTTTGGCTCGGTACGTTTTACGTTGTTTTGTGTGTGTGTAGGTGTGTGTGCGCGCCCGTGATGGCGAAAATGTACGAGGGTTGCATATGTGTGCGTATCTCGGTTGTTCTTCGGGGTTATAATTTATTGAACGAAGAGAAAAGCTAGGTGGCGCGAGTTTATATCGCGCTATGGTAAAAGCTATACCACGTTCGGGAATAAAACGGCGAACGACGATGGCTATTATTTTTACCCAGCTGATTCACTTGTTCGCTTTTCCATTTGGAAGGTGTGTTTGTGTGTGTATACGCGACGAGCGCGGAACGAAAAGGATGGTATTTTTGAACGACGACGGCCGCAGCTCATCCGTGTGTATCCAGCCTCCGGTCTTTTATGCCCCGTACCCCGTCACCGACACCGTGACGGGCTTTTCACGTGCGTATTGATTAACATAACGGTGTAACGATTTTGGGCACGTTTGTGTGCGATTTTTGGTGTACGGGGTTTTTTTCCAGTCGTCGGAGTCACAGCGAGGCATTTTGATTCGTTATTTTAGGCGCGAAGCGAAAGAGGAAAGCGTCGCGGAGGGTCGTGCCACAACGAGACGTTTAATTAGTTTTTTGGGCAACGTTCTCGTTTCGCCTTTATGGCGTGTGCGTATCGATGAGCACGATGCGGAGGCGGCGTTTATTTTTTTGCCACTTTTTCGGGTAAATTTTCGACGCAGCGAGGGGGATGTTTGTAGAAGAGATGGCGCTGAAGGCGTAACGCGGGTCGATGCGCTCGGAGATGCTTTCGCCTTTTTTTTTTTTGGGTAAATGGCGCGTATTTTTAATATGTATCGGAGGCGCGCGATCGATAACGATGTGTCGGAGATGGCGAGGGGTGCGGGGTAGCGGATGCGTATTTTAACAAATAAGAAACTACGTATGTAGAAGTTGTTTTGGGATAATATCCACAATACGTCTTTTTACGTAATATTTAAAAAGTGAATTGGTCCAATTAATAATGGAAGTTGATGGATGAATAGTTTGAAGAGTTTTTCATGTGAAGAAAGGTGAAGCCAGTATGACTCGAAGAAAATCCGATTCATTTTATTATATCGATATTGTATTTGTGTAATTTGAAGTTTCGCTGAGGTCAGAATTTAGGGAAAAATAGAGCTGAGATACGTCACAAAATTGATAAAACCTTCACCCTCGAATAACTCCTTCAATATCGTTGAGTAGTGAAAAAAAGTCGCATGTAATTATTGCCTATCTTTAAAATGAAAGGTGCTAGGGATAATTTACGTTTTTTGTGAGTAGCGTAACGCCTTCAATTCTCAAGTATGGCAAAACCAACTAATTACCTTTTTTATAGATCTCCTCAAGCTCTTCGAAAAAGGTAATTACTTATTTTTGCCTATCTCAAGAAGTGAAGGTGCTGGAAAGAAATAACAGCTTTTGAAGTGACACAACGCCTTCAATTTTCAAGTTAGGCGAAAGTAGAGAATTTCTCTTTTTTTACAGCTCGAGGAAATATACAAAAAAATAATGACCTGTTTTTTGTCCAACTTGAAAATTGAAGGTGCTGAAGAGAAATTAATTTTGTGAGGAAAGTGACGCCTTCAATTTTACGAGTTAGACTGAGAAAAGTTATTCTTTTTTCGTATATTTTCTCGAGCTCTACAAGAAAGTAATCATCTATTTTTGCCTATCTTGAAAATTGAAGGCTGTACGTCACTTACAAATTTTCATTTTTCTTCTGCACCTACAATTATCAAGTTAGGCAATATCAAGTTACAACTCTTTCTTAGATCTGCTCGAGTTTTGCCAAAAAAGTTGTATTTATTTTTGCCTATCTCAAAAACTAACGGCGCAGCTTTGCTTACAAGACAAAATAGACGTTTTTCTGCGTCGATGTCTGATAATTTCTTTTCCTTTCTCCTGCTCACCATATTATTTTTAAGCTCGAAGGCAAATGTTGAGCCTATGTCTGCTTGCTGGTGCAGACAGAAAGCATGTTACTCGTAAAAATTCTGCACGCTTCATCAATAATACGTGTACTTGTAGTTTTAAATAAATGAAATAAATACTTACAAATCATACTAACGTCTCTTTTCTGTTTTTCTTTCTGATTGCAGATATTTGTCAATAGCCAAGGATCGAAAATCGCCGAAAAACGAATAAACAAGATAAATCGGTTCAAAATCAACCAACCAATAACGAATTCCAAAACAATCCTCCCACAACGAAACACAACTTCGTTCTGTGTATGTGTGTATGCGCGCGCAGCATCGGAACACGACGAATAATGAGCGACGTTGATACCGCGGACGAACTGCCTACGAGCAGCGTTTACGTTGGCGCTTAGTATCGGAGAGTGGAGAGTTCGGAGAAGCGATGGACTCGTATGATTTATTCGGCGAAGATGTCGGCGGCAGCGTTTTGGACGGACTCTCGGATCTGGGCAACGATAACTTCGACCCGGCGGCTCGGGGCGCCGGGGGGCCGCCGACGGGCGGCGGTTACGGCGTGCCGCAGTCAGCGTATCCGCATCAGATCGGCGGTCACGCGCCGCCCACCGGCGACATGCATCAGGAGTCGCCGCTACAGAAGTTGGCCAGTTTCGGGGGCGATTACGCCTCGGCGGCGGCCGCTAATCACATGGAGAGCGGGCAACTATTCCATCCTAATCATGCCGGCGGGTACGAGGCGGCGCGCGGGGCTCCATCTATGACGGCGGCCAATTCGAGCTATGGTCGGGCGATGATGCCGCAGTCGCGTCACGGCTCCGGTCCGCCGCCGGCCGCTAATCAATACGCGCCGTATTGCCCGCCCGAAGCGATGTACGGCGCGGCCGGCGGACACGCGATGGAGAATATGCAGGCGTGGAATAGCTATCCGGCCAATATGCGGCATTATCCGCAGATGGCGGCGGCGCAGGCCCAAGCTCAGGCGCAGAACTCGTACAGGCAGCAGTCGCACATGAACTACCAGCAGCCGGCGCCGCCCCAACAGCAACCCAACGAGCCGCAGCCCAAGTCGCAGTACCCGACGCAGCCGGGTATGATGAACTCGATGCTGCAGCCCGGCCACCAAAACATTCCGTCTTCGGCGTCCGCCTCGTCGTATCAAAGACAGCAACAACAGCAGCAGCAACAGCAACAACAGCAGCAGCAGCAACAACCCCAAGGGCCAGGCGTTGGCGGGCACTCGTACCAGAATATGTTATACGCGAACGCACCAGCCGGATATGGCGGCTACGGCCAGATGACGCAGCAGAATTCGCAGTCGTCGCGCGGCGTCTCGTCCCATCACATGCAGCAATACTCGCAAGCGCAACCCCCACAACCGGGACCGCCGCCGGCGCCGCAACAGCAGCAAAGCGCCGCTCAGCAACAACAGCAGCAGCAACAACAACAGCAACAGCAGCAACAACAACAGCAGCAACAGCAACAACAACAGCAGCAAATGCAAATAAACGACATCGGCGGCAGTCCGGCCGGCTACAATCACATGCAATCGCAAATGTCGCATTCCGGCTTCAATCAGCAATCGGTGTCGCGGCCTATTGGCATCGAAGTGCAACCGGGCGCCGGTCCGCAATACCAGACCGCTCAACAAGCGCAGTCCAAACCGCATACTAGTCCTCAGAGCGCGACCCAATATCGCGCCTCGTTTCCGCAACTGTCGCCGCAGATGTCTCCCCGGCCACAGATGTCTCCTCGTCCGCAAATGTCTCCGCGACCGGTTATGTCGCCTGCGAAGAGTACGCATTCGCCGCATCCGCACTCGGCGCAGCAGCAGACGACGATGTCGCCGCGACCGGGCGCCGGCGCGGCGCATCCGTCCAAGAACGTGATACAGGCGCCGGGCGGCGGACCTTCGTATCCGCAGCAAAGCACGTTGCAGCAGCTCGAACAAATGGTCATGCCGTCGACCAACTCCAGCCCTACTGAGTACCCGGCGTATCGCGGCAGCACGCAGCTGACGCCGCCGCATCACTGGCAATCGCCGCGTACGCCCAACAACGCGATGAGCATCACGGAGCAAGGCCTGTCCGGGTATTCGTCGTCGATGTCGAGTGACGAGCACGCGCCCCCCGATGGCAAATGCGCGCCGCCCAACGCCGGCATGTCGATGAACGAGATGCAAAACATTCCGCCGTCCGCGGATCGTTCGGGCGCCAGCAACAATATCGATTTCCAGTCGGGATCTCAAAGCGGTCCGCGTTACGGCGCGTCCGTCGACTCGATGGTCGGCGGGCAGCCGCCGCAGCCGTCTCAGCAACACATTCCGGTCTCGCGCGGAGGCACGTCGTCCGACGTCATGGATCAGCAGCAGTCTTCGGCGGACGTACGAGGCGCCGGCGGCGGCCCCATACAGTCGTCGCCGTCGCCGCATCCCGGCATGCTGAATCCGTACGTGTCCGGCGGCCTTATGTATAACGATACGATGTCGTATCAGCAACAAAACGGCGCCAAAATCGACGCCATGGGACCGGGAGGAAACGAACCGTCCGATCGGTCCAGAGAAGAGTTACCGCCTACGTCGCAGCCATCCGGCGGCATGTACGATCCGCACTCGCATCCGCAACACCAGCCCCATCCTTTGTACCAGGGTCCGATCACGCATCAGCAAGAGATGGCCGCGTTGCAGCAGCAGCTGCAGGAGCTCTATTGCATGCCGCCCGCCGGTCCCGACCATCAGATGAGGGTATGTACCGAAGTATGTGGTTTGGTTTTTATTATTCGCGGCTTTTTTTTGGGCTCGTTGGGCCTGGTTGGTGATGATGACTAATGGCGGTGTTTGCCCTCTTTGTCTATTGCAGATAAACCATATACAAGAACGAATCAGCATGCTCAGACAACACGAGGCCACCGAACAGTGTTTAGGAGGTGTTCATTGTCCGTTTGTTACGTCCATTTCGTATTCCATGAATATGATGGATAATTCGATGGGAATGGTTAGTATTGTTTTGTTCTTTCGGTGACGAATCGCCTGTCTAATCTACCATCATGGTAACGCGTCCAGCCCTCCAATTGTTGGTTCTGCAGAAAAAACCCTTCTACGAAAGTTGTTTGTTGTGGGAGGAGCGTGTTCCAGGTTTTTGGTGCCTTCAAACGTTTTCTGGTCGGTCATGGATGACTATTTATCATTATTTTTCAAAAATGTCGCTCAACTCATTTTCTATCATCGGAAATTCATTTGAATCGCAATGTGTTTACTTAAAATTTTATAAAATTTGTACAAGTAGCTTAAATTTGATGGAAAAATTGCTTAAAAATTCTTATAAATTGTCAAAATTTCGTTTAAATTGATTAAAATTTCTTAGAATTACTCGAAATTGTCAAAATGTTGTTAAAATCGTTCAATGTTATTTAGTATTTGTTCGAAATTGCATAAAAACTGTATAAAACCATTAAATTGATGAAAAATTTGCTTGAAATTGCTCAAAAATTGCCAAAATGAGGTTAACGTTGTTTAGAGTTCTTCAATATTTGTTTAGAATTACAAAAAATTGTCAAAATGTTGATAAAATAGTAAAAAATTGATCAAAATTTGCTTAAAATTGAACAGAAGTTTTGCAAAGTGATTAAATTAATGAAAACTTTGGTTAAAATTGCAAAAAATTATCAAAATGTTGTTAAAATAGTTTAGAATTGATCTTAATTTCTTTAAAAGTGCTTAAAGTTGTGAAAAGGTTGGTGAAATTGCGCAAAATTGTTCAATATTTGCTCAAAATTTTGTCAAAACTGTTGAAATGTTGTGAAAATTGATTAAAGTTGATTAATATTTGTTCAGAATTGCAAATTATGAATAAAATTTTCAATTTTTCATTAATTTAGTTTTTTTGCACAACTTTTGTGCAAATATTGCACAATTTTAACATCATTTTGACAATTTGTGTCAACTTAAGCAATTGTGAACAAGGTTTGATTAACTTGAAATTAATTTAACAACATTTTGATGGTTTTTCACAATTTTAACCAATAATTCTATCATTTTGCGCAACTTTTGTACCATTTTGAGTAAATATTTATCCACTTCAGTCCATCTCAATAACATTTTGATAATTTTGTGCAATTTCAAACGATTTTATTCAATCTTAGCAAAAAAAGAGATGATAATCATAGTGAAAAAAAGAAGGTTTGAGGGAGGTGGAGTATTTGAAAAATATGGCAGGTGAAAAGCGGTCGCTGTGGCCCATATTATTGGATCATGGAGTTCCCTTCCTGCTCCTCAGGTCCCAGGAAGTGAATCCGTTTCGTGTGTCATACGTTCTAGATATATTTAAACGACCACACTAACCTGTTGTTTCGTTTTTTTACAGCAACAAATGCCGACGACCGGTCGAGGCCGGGGCCGTGGACGGGGCCGAGGTCGGGGCGAAAGTCGCGCCTCACCGCGTCCGCGTAAAAGTCGCAAAAAAGCCGTAATGGAAATGGAATCGCTACCATATTCGCCTCCGATATTACCTCCGCACGAAGCGCATCCGCCGTACCACGAGCAACCGCCGACGCTGCTGCCGATGCCGCCTCACATGACGCCCAACTATACGCATCACGACCTAAACGCTTCTGTTCCTAATTTAATGCACAACGCGGCCGGTCCTCCGGGCGGCGGTCCACCGCCGCAGGTGGGTCCGCCACCGTCGGCCGCTCCCGTCGACCCAACCGCGTACCAATCTGTTCCTCCGCATTTGCAACCGATGCCTCCGCAACATCTACATCACCAGCCGCAGCCGCCGCAAGCGCAGCCGCCGGTATCGCAACAGCCGCCACCGCAACCGCATCATGAACAAACGCCGCCGATGGTGGCGTCGACGGCGCCGCCGATACTCGAACAACAGCATTTGTCGATGCAGCCGACGGGTCCGCCGTCGTTGCAGGCGCACCAGCAGCCGCCGCAGTTGGAGAAGGAGATAGACGACGCGAGACATCGCATGGAGTACGAGACGATGAGACATGAAGCGATGGAAGCGCCGGTGCTGCTGGAGCCGGCGATCGCTCCCACGACGGCGCCCAGCAGTCAGGAGATGAGCGTTGATCGCGAACACGACGCGGATTCGCAACCGTCCGAGTTGGGGTCGCAAGAGGAGCCGCAAGATGATCAAGATTCTAGGTTAGATACGGATTTCGGCGCGCCGCCTAGTTCGGTGGATACCGAGCAGGAGCGCGACGTCGATATGCGATGCGATTCGCAGCCGACCACCGCCGTGTCGGAGGATCGCGACGTGTCCGATAAGGATGAGCCGGAGATGGATCGGTATGCGGATACGGAAGAAGCGGATATCGAAGACGCTGATGACGATGCGGAACCGGACAACGATAATAGTCCGCCGGTTCCGTCGCCGGCTGTGATATCACCGATTGGTGAACCACCTCCTTCGCCCGATAGGTGTTCGTCGAATAGCGACGAACCTCCGCCTATGCTGACGGCGGAATTACCGACTGAATCTACTTTAAATGTATTCAATTTTACCGAAGACGAGGAGCCGCCTCCGCCGTTGCATATGTCGATGAACGGATCGCCTAGGAAAATCAAAATGCCGAGGTATGTTGTCGCGGCAGCCTTGGAACGCCGCAGCGACATGGAGTAATGTTGTTTTTGTTGTTTTTACAGGAAACCTCGTAAACCTCGCGAACCTAAAGCGCCTAAAGAACCTAAACCTCCGAAAGAACCCAAAGTGAAATCTCCCCGAAGGCCAAGAACACCCAAGACGCCTAAGCAACGTAAAAGTAAAAAAGACAGCTCGTCCGAAGACGTCAATTCGAATTCTGAAACTAAACCTAAAAGGTACGTGATGTCGATTTTATCGCCATCTCCGGATTCTTCGACTAATCCGATTGGTTTTGCAGAAAAAGCAAAAAGAAGTCATTGGCCGAAGAGTTGGATAACGTCGAAACGCCGCATCTCGATCAAGAGGCGATTTCACACGACGACGTTGCCGACTCCAAGCGCCACCAAGACGCCGAATCGGATGACTGGTCCGATACGCCTTTATCGGCGCTCAAAGACGAGCCCAGAGACGACGACGTCAAGTCGACCTCGAATACCAACCTACTAGACGATTCCAAATTGGAATCTACGTTTAACGAAAACTCCATCATCGGTTTGAACGAATCCTCGACGTTAACGGTGAAAACCGAAGAATCCGGTGAAACTGCCGAAGACGAAGTGACCAAAACGCCGCAAAGTACGTCGCAAACGAAGGCGAAACGGAAACCGAAGGCTAATCGGTCGTCGAAATCGAAGTAAGTACGGAGTAGGTGGAAATGGAAGGTGACGATGTGCTAATTCGGCTCGCTTTGCAGAGTTGTCTCTAGTTCTTCTAAGAAGAAAAGGAAATCTGGTATTTTGGGTAACAACGACGAATCAGAAGGCGAAGTAGATGAGTTACCGCCATCGCCGAGCAACGACGACGATGCGGGACAAGTAAGTAGTTCGAGAGATCGGACGATGGAGTATGTTGGATGTGGAATTAACGCATTCTGGTGGTTTGCGCAGAAACGAAGATCGGCCAGGAATACTCATCGTAAGAAATACGTGGACGACATTATGTTGGCGATTTCAGACGAAGATTCCAGAAAATCGCCGTCACCTGCGTTGCGTACCGATAATACCAAATCTTCTACTCCTGAAAGATGTGGATCTCATTTTTCAGATTCGGCTGTGAAACCCAATTTTGTTTATGTAGTAAGTATAACAACCCTGAGGATCTGTTCGAAGCTGGATTCTGTTTACTAACGGTTCTGCTATTCGTGTATAGAATACCACGGACGAAGATTCAATGGTTGTGCAATACATATTAGCTTCGAGAACAGTTACCAGGAACAAAACAACCGCCAATGATAACCAGACGAATACCGGCGAAGGCGAAGACGCAAAACCGGAAACCTCAAAGTCCGCCGAGCAAAACGAACAAGTTAACGGGGACGATGACACGACGACGAAGGAAGGCGAAGACGAGACGCCTAAACCGAACCCCGATAACGAGCCCGATAACCAAAAATCCGCCGCTGCCGCGCCGTCTGCCGAACAGAATGACGACGAGAATGCGGACAAAAACAGCGAAGAGACCGAAGAAGTCGAAGAATACTATGTCAAATATAGGAATTTCTCCTATCTCCATTGCGAATGGAAAACCGAAGAGGAGTTATTCAAAGGCGATAAGAGAATCGCCGCGAAGCTCAAAAGGTTTAAGCAGAAAATGGCCCATAATACGAATATATTCGAAAATGTAAGTTCACCTGAGGAGCATCACACGGATGAGATTTTAACTGATTTTTTTCCTTTGCGTAGCTCGAAGAAGAACCATTTAATCCCGATTACGTCGAAGTTGACCGCGTGTTGGATCTAGTCGAACAAGTCGATCCCGCCACCAATAAAACCATCAAGCATTATTTGGTGAAATGGAGGTCGTTACCGTACGAAGATAGTACGTGGGAGCTCGAAGAGGACATTGATCCTATTCGAATCCAGCAATACGAGAAATTCAGCAAGATACCGCCAAAAGATCAATGGAAGGTGAGTTCTGAGATGGATTTTTGGCTGAGTGGGGCTTTTCCGTGGTTCCTTTCCTTTCATGTATTCATCTCCAGTACGCGTATTTGGTCTTTGAGGATGTCCGTGGAGCCAGGAGTAATCTCGTGTGATGATTTGCTATGCTAATAATGAGGAAGATTTGATGAGCTGTAGAGCTTTCAAGTTGAATCTTTCTTTGAATTGGAAAATTAACTGATGAACGAGTTTGCCCTTGATTTTAAATTGAAATTGATGAAATTTCGTGATTAACTAGAAATTAATCTTGGTCGAGGTACGACTAAGAATTTGTGAAGAATGTGTTGGAAGGCAGATTAGCTCGATTTTTCAGGATGTATTACCCTACTTTGTGAATCACTGTGACTTTTTACCTAATCGTCGTATTAAAAAATTATTCGAACGAAAAAGTTAGCCAAAAGCACCTGACGTAACTTATTTTAAATATTTTCTATTCATCCCCCCCCCACACACACCCAATATGAATCTCTGATTTATATTGTATCCCGAAAGCAATGAACGAAAAAATTACTCAATCCTCCAGATTTTGAATATTACGAGACTTGAGGAGTGGTGGGGGGTCATGAAAAAGATCGTTTTTCCTGATTTAAAGAGACCTGTGTAAGGAACATTGGATCCACTTGGGGGAGCTGGGGAGGTAATAATGTTAAATGGACGAGTTTTGACTTGAAATTCACACCGTGTACTCGAGTTTTAGCTAAATTAAAAACGTACGTGGGCCAAACTAGGGGGGGGGAGAGATTTAGGTATCTGGCTTTCCTTTTGGAACTTAAAATGTTGATATTTTACAATGAAACGCATAAAATTTGCATAATTTATGAGTTTTTAGAAATAACGAAAAATTATTAAAAATTACCCATTTTCAAGCGGAATTTACTGCATTTTGTAACCCCCCTTCCCTTTATCCTCCTTTCCAAAAGAAAAAACAGTCATGAATATTTTTTTTAATTCAAGCCTAGCATTATTTTCTCTCCCTCCCCCTCACCTCCTCGCTTTTAAGTAAAATCTGGCTGCACTTACGAAAATGTTAGATTCTTTTCTCCTCCTCCTCCCCCCCCTCTCACTTAAGTGTCAGCGGAGTTACAATTTATTCGATTGAAACGATCTGGAAACTTACAGACATGTTTCAAAACCAGAGTAATCGTAAATCGTAACGCTGAATTGGGGGGGGGGGCAGGGAGTGTGAGAAATTAATGAATTTTTGTTTGAAAATGTTCCTCTTGTAATTTTCGAGATTTTTCTTTTATTAATTTCGAGTAATTTCGAAGTCGTTTTGCTACTGTAATCAAAATATCAAAATTTAGAGGGTTTTGTGAAGGAAAATTGTGGATTTGTGTGAAGGGAAGTTGTTAAATTGAAAAATGTTTCAAATAAAAATTGTTGGGGATGTTTTTTAGTACCTTTTTTATTTGAAGAATTTTTTTACGAGATCGTTTGGTAAAAAGTTACTGCGACTTTTAAGATTAAAAATGGATCCAAGAGAAATGTGGGGCTGAAGAAATGACGTAATACGTCTCAAATTACGAATTAATTACACTTTAATTGAGGGAAATTCCTGTTCTTTTTATAATATTTTTTTGCCATTTTTTAAATTTAATTTTCATTTTATTTCATCGAAACTTTGCGTATTTGAGAAAACCACATTTTTCGTATCGATTTAATCATTATTTAAATTAGATACGATTTAAAGTTGACGAACAAAGAGTTAATTATTGTGCGAAATTGACGTACATAACGAGCTAAGCGATCCCTGAAGTATTAAAATCGATTATCTGGAGTCGAATCTGTTGGAAACTCCCTCCTCCCCCTTCCTCGTAACGAAACTAATCGAACGTGATGACTTGCCATGCTAATACCGAGGAAGATTCGAATTGGAGCCGTAGGGCTCGTTAAGTAGAATCTTTCTGTGAGTTAAAAAAGGCACTGATCGAATATTAAAACTTTGGAAGAGATTAGGAGTTTATCAAAGTACACGTGACTTATGCTATGTTTGTTGCAGCCTAAAAAGAAGCCGCCAGCGAGCGAATGGAAGCAATTGGACGAATCTCCGGTGTACAAGAACGACAATAGATTACGCGAATACCAATTAGAGGGCTTGAATTGGTTGATGTTTTCGTGGTATAATGGGTAAGTACACTAGCTTCGATGTGATTGGATAGAGGGGAGCGAGGGTGTAATTACGTTCATTGCCGTAGACGGAATTGCATCTTGGCTGACGAGATGGGATTGGGTAAGACGATTCAATCTATCGCGTTCATACACGCGGTGTGGAAGTGCGGAATTCGAGGGCCATTTTTGGTGATCGCGCCGCTATCGACGATACCCAATTGGCAACGTGAATTCGAAGCTTGGACTGATATGAATGTCATCGTGTATCATGGATCGTAAGTGTGGCGTTTTTTTTGGAGAGGGGGGTGTTCGAGGTATCGGGAGGTACTGATGGAGGTGGTGTTTACAGATCCGCTAGCAAGAACATGGTGCAGGAGTACGAATTATATTTCAAGGGTCCGAAAGGTGTTATTAAGGAGATAAACAAATTCAACGTGTTGATAACGACCTTCGAGATAATAATTTCCGATTGCATGGAGCTCAAGGATTTCAATTGGCGTGTTTGCGTCATCGACGAAGCTCATAGACTGAAAAATCGCAATTGTAAATTATTAGAGGGTCTTAGATTACTGAACTTGGTGAGCTAAATGGTGGCTGAGATGGGTAAAACGATGATGGGATTTTAATGGATTTTTTGTGCTACAGGAGCATAGACTGTTGTTATCCGGGACACCGTTGCAGAACAATGTCAGCGAGTTGTTCTCGTTACTTAATTTCCTAGAGCCTAGTCAATTCAATAGTCAAGAAGCGTTTCTACAAGAATTCGGAGCGTTGAAAACGGACACCGAAGTGCAAAAGTTGCAAGTATTACTGAAACCTATGATGCTGCGGAGATTGAAAGAAGACGTAGAGAAGTCCATCGCCCCTAAGGAGGAGACCGTCGTCGAAGTGGAACTTACCAATATCCAGAAGAAGTATTATCGCGGTATTTTGGAGCATAATTTTACCTTCTTGTCGAAAGGAACCACTTCGGCGAATATACCTAATTTGATGAACACGATGATGGAGTTGCGTAAATGCTGCATTCATCCTTATTTACTAAATGGTAAGTAATCATAAGCACGATGTTATGGCCTCGTGACCAATCGAGCGTTGATTCGTAGGAGCCGAAGATCAAATTCAACACGACTACAGAATGTCTCACGGTGAAGATCCAGATGCATATTACAAAGCGTTGATTCAATCATCTGGTAAAATGGTGCTGATCGATAAGCTCCTGCCGAAGTTGAAATCGAACGGACATCGAGTGCTGATTTTCAGCCAGATGGTCCGGTGCTTGGATATCATCGAGGATTACCTTGTATTTAGGAAGTAAGTGGCACCACGGAGGTGTTGTGGAGTGGTGGAGCATCAATGTAACGAGATTATTCCGCAGATACCCGTTTGAAAGACTCGACGGACGGATTCGCGGTAATTTAAGACAAGCAGCCATTGATCGGTATTGTAAACCGGATTCCGATCGGTTTGTGTTTTTGCTTTGTACCAAAGCCGGAGGTCTTGGTATTAATTTAACCGCCGCGGATACGGTTATCATCTACGATAGTGATTGGAATCCCCAAAACGACTTACAAGTAAGTTTTTACTCATTGGAAGAGATACAGGAATGAATAAGGTGTAATGATGGGGCTTCTCTAGGCTCAAGCACGTTGCCACAGAATCGGTCAACAAAAGATGGTCAAAGTGTACCGGTTACTTTGCCGTAACACTTACGAAAGAGAGATGTTCGATAAAGCTTCGTTGAAACTCGGTCTTGACAAAGCTGTGCTCCAAAGCATGAATACGTCGTTACAAGGCAAAGAAATAAATAACACTAAACAACTCACCAAGAAGGAAATCGAAGACCTACTCAAAAAAGGTAAAAATCTCGTGGTAAATTACGAGATAAATCCACGTTATAACGAATAAACAACCATTTGCCTTCTTTGTCCGGTACAGGAGCCTATGGCGCTATCATGGAAGAAGACAACGCCGGCGATAAATTCTGCGAAGAAGATATCGATCAAATTCTCGAACGCAGAACGCAGGTCATTACGTTGGAAAGCGAAAAAGGTTCGACTTTCTCGAAAGCCTCGTTTGCGTCAAGTGGCATACGACAAGATATCGACATCGATGATCCTGATTTTTGGAAAAAATGGGCCAAAAAGGCGGAAATCGATCCGACCGAAAGAGATGATATGGTAAGTAACAAGATGTCCCCTTGACCCGACACGAAGCTAAAATCACGTGTTACAGAGCGAATTGGTCATATCGGAGCCTCGACGTAGAACCCAGATTAAACGTTATGGTCATGATGAAGCGGTCGTCGACATGTCCGATCTAGAAACATCATCGGTCGACTCCGACGAAGATACTGCTATCGGTGTCGGCAGAGGTAGAGGTAAGCATCGAATAATATGAAACTACTCGTAGTTCGATAATATGATGTACTCATAATCGATATATTGCACCGACAAGCAGGTCGAAGATCGAAGAATAAATTGAGAAAGACCAAGAACAAGTATTTCGTCGACGATTACGTGCCTCGAGATGGTGAGGTTATGTATGGATGTTGGAGTCGCAGCGAATGCTTCAACGTGGAAAGAGGCCTGTTGACTTTTGGGTAAGTACGAATGACGAATCGGATGTAGAGGTAAGATCACCTTGGTGTTAACTAATCACATGGATCAATTCCAGATGGGGTCGATGGTCCGAAATACTCGCCACCAACGAGTTCAGAGATGGATGGAAAGAAAGCGACGTTGAAGATTGCGCTCGTGTCATCGTAAGTGTCTACCTACTTTAATGAGCTTGAAAAGGGGTCCTTAAAATGGGTATATACGGCAAAACACGTCGTAAAATACGTCAAAGTTGTTTTTTAGTGAGGAATTTTTATTGAAAATATATAAGACGAAATTCTCGCATGTTTCGACGCGAACTTAACGAGACATCTGTGTAAATGAAAAATGGAAATTTATAATATTTAAACAATTCGTATGACACCCGAATAATGATATCATTCGTGTGAATTAATTTTTCCTTGTTTTATTCGACAGATGCTGTATTGCTTGCGATTTTACAAAGCCGACGAAAAAATCAGATTATTCGCCTGGGAATTAGTAACCCCCGATGATGTACCCCCCGAATACTCCGGTCCACCGAAGGATTCCATTAATGAGAGTAAGTAATTGCGATAATTTTTTAAAAACGCTATGTTGTGCAGGGGAACACGTCCGATATCTTTTTGAGAACCTCATTACAGGAATTTTCTATGAACAACATTTTTTATTGTGGAAATTTTGGGGTTGAGTGTGTGGAAGGGGGGGGGGTAAAACGAGACCATGTCAAGAAGTATCAAGTGTTTGAGTTTTTTACGTCGGTGTGCAAAATTACGTCATGAGAAAATAGTAAAGACGAGGGAGAGGGATGATTTTTACATTTTTTCGTGAATTTTGTACACTTCTGTCGCTTTTGTAGTTTTTTGTAATTTTTTTTTCAAATTTTTCATCACGTTGGCAGTTTTTTACGAAAGAATTTTTGTTTTTTGACAGTTCTTGATTTTTGTTCCATGATTTTGCCCTCATTTTTTTCAATAATGCAAATTTAGCCTAGAAATGTGTTGATTTTCACCCATTTTTAGATTGTTTGATGGATTATTAGTAATTTAATCAAAAAATTATTCAGAGGAAGTGAATAGATGGGGGGGAGGTCATTTTGATTTATTTTTGTCGTTTTTTCTTGAATTTTGTAAATTTTTGTCGTTCTTGTGATTTTTTTTTAATGCAAATTTTTCATAAACTTGGCAATTTTCGGGTTTTGACAATTTTATCATTTTTTCAATAATTTTGTCGTTTTAGCAGTTTTTGTCATATTTTTTTTCAATATGCAAATTTAGCTTAATTTTTAAATTATTTGGTGAATTATTACCAACAAATTTAAAATAAATTATTTAAAATTCTTTACAAGGTGTTGAATTAGAAAATTTTATCGTTTATTTTACGCCCATCGAGTTGAATTATTTTGGGATTTAATTTTTGTAAATAATTTTGTCGCGATATTTTGGCCAGTTTTTTGTTTGAAATTTGAGCAACCCTGGATTTTGAAAAAAACTGGTTTCAAATGGTTCTAAAATAATTTCTGAAATTTTTCTAGTTTTGTTTTGAATTTTATGAGTATTTTGTTGTTGCAAGTCATCAAAATATTGATCAAGTCTTGAACTTGATTTTGATTATAATTTTTTTGAAAAATATCGACGAGGTTCGGGATAAATTTTTAATGTAATTGAAATTTTTTTGACCAGTTTAGTGAACTATTTCAAGGTCGTTGATGAAATATTGAACGTGAGTTCGTCTTATGGAAAAATTACATTTGAAATATATTCGAATATTTTTTAGGATATTTATTGAATTCAAATAAAAAGTATCATTTTAAGCAATATTTTGTAGTAAACAAAATTATAGCGCTCAAAAGGAATAATTTTTATCTGATGAAACATTTTCTAGCTTCGATGCAACTCTTTCTCAATTTCAGGGGATGGAAAATTGTACATAATTTTGGTGATTTATTTTAGCCAACGTGAAAATCATCAATAAAACGAAGTTTTATCTTAATTTTTATCATTTTTTTTCAGATAACCCATATTGTCGTAGCCTAAAAAGAAACAAAAAATTGAAAATGAAAGACGGCAAGAGCATGGACGCGTCGCCAATCGAAGAAGTAGAACATTGGAGTCGAACGGATAAATACGACTGTGATTTATTCCTCGATAGTAATTACCGCAAACATTTAAGTCGTCACGCCAACAAGTAAGTTTTGTGTTTGGATAAGAAGAGGGAAGGGGTTCGATAGGTGGATGATTAAAATACGTTTATTGATTATTTTCGAATTTTTTTTGCGCAGGGTGCTTCTACGCGTCAGAATGTTGGATTACCTGAAACACGGTATTATTGGCGATTACGCGCAGCAAATCGCCGAAGGAGTTTCTGCCAGGTATGATGGAAGATGGTATTTGTAAAATTGGGTTATTGATGGTTATGCCGATGAGGATGAAGGAAAGAGTGGGTTGTATTAGAGGTGTGGGTGGCTGGGTCGATTGGTTCGGTGTTTTCGTCGATATATTATTTGAAAAATCCATGTCGGGGGTATTTACGTGTATGTCATTTTTTTTTATGTAAACAAATGTAAAGAAAAAAACAGGGAAATAGGCGAATCGCGTTGAAATATTAATTACTCGATAATTATATTAATTCGTAGTCGAGGAAGCGACCACGACGAAGGATATATTTAGAGTATTTTTGATGCCTACGTCAATTTGAACTTTGAAGGAGGAGTTAATGGTAGATTGTAAAATTAACCTGGTCTTCTTAGGTACGCGAAAGTAACCACCGAACGTGACCGAAAGAATAGGGATGTTTGTGTAATTTATTTATATGGCGTGTAATACGTCGTCGTGTATTGCATGACTTGACCGAGATGGCGCAGCGGCGCGGGCAGAATTTTAGATTTTTTGTTAAACGCGTTTAAATGTTTTTTTCGAAGGTTAACGGTTTCCACATCGATTTGTGGCGCGGTTGGAGGGGATGTGTTTTATTAAGCGATTTGCGATTGTTCGACTGTTCGACGAGGGTGGATTTGTGTATCGGAAGCGTTCGTGTGTGTTTGTGGTCACGTATTTGAACTGGTTGCGAGAGTGATGACGTGTGCTTTCTCGTCGAGTCGAAATAAAGATGTAATTGAAAATACGATTTAAATCAACAGGTTAATAGGTGAGATAACGAGTTATCGGTATTTCTTATCGGTTTTGCTTTTAGTTTTTATAGAAAAACGTCTACGATAAGGTTGTTGTGTGTTTGTGAATTTTTGGCGATTTTTTTCTCGCGAAAGTTTCGATTAACGTGATTCGAAGAGTGCGCCGGATCGAGGCGAAGAAATAAAAACAAAGCGTTGATAGGTAAATTTTCAATATGGCGGGTACGACAGGCGAATCCGAGGTATTTAGCATTTAATCCGGAATACGTTAGTACGGTGGGGATGAAGAGGGTGAAAAAGCGGCGTTATTTCGTCTCATTAATATACGATTGAATGTGCGACGTACTGTTGAATGACACTTGTAACATTAGGTACATTGGCGAATATCGATTAATTTTATTTTTCGTCGCCCTTCGACAAATACGAGTATGAAATCGTGTATAGATTTAAGCTATAAAACGTGCTGCGAAGATACGAGAAAATTATTGCATTGACGCATGCGTATGATTACAGCGCTTTACCAATTAATCCGCCTCATTGCGATCAAGCTCCGACCACGTGGTGGGATAAAGATGCAGATCGTTCTTTACTCGTTGGAACATATAAACATGGATACGAAGCGTACGCGTTGATGAGAAGCGACCCGGCGTTGAGCTTCTTGGCACGTTGCGGTCCTAATCCGCCACCGATACTGTAAGTATCCCTTCGAACCAATGTTCAAGTAGCCCACACCTCTCTAACTGGATTTCTATTCCATTTACAGCGAAGAAAAAGAAGTAGGTAAATTAAGCGATGCAGACGAAGGTGGCTCAGAACCTCCTACGTTATCGGAAGAATTCCCATCGCAGCCTTCGACGCCGATGACCGTAGCCGACGAGTCGGCCAGGGCCGCTACACCGGCTGCCACCGAAGAGGAGACAAACCGAGCGCCGTGGCCGTCGATCGGTGACCTAAACAATCGACTTAGACGGGTTATCACCTCGTATCAGCGTAATTTCAAAAAAGAAGAGCTCAAGTTAGCCCAGAAAGCGAAGGTAAATTTTTAAAGTAGCAAGACGCCATTTTGTTTAGTCCGAGCTTAGATAATTTTTATTCGGTTGCGTTTTTTCATCTTTTTTTTTTCTGAGTAGAGCTTTTTTTATTTCATTTTTTCGAAGTTGTAGTAGCGTTGTTATTTTTCTCGTAGAGTGAATGCTAAATTTATTTTAGTTTATTGAGAGTATTATTTTTATTTTTTCATTTGAAAGGCGGAGTTTGTAGGGTGTAGGGGCCGCGGGGGAATAGTATGTTCGAAGGGAGATGAAGAAGGGAGAGGGTTCGACGAGATGGTGTTTTTTTTATCGATGTCGGGGGGGGGGGATTTCAGGGTAATTTGTAGATATATGCCATTGGGAGGGGGAAGGGAGTGTTTTTTGTTATCGATTTTGTTGAATTTTTTGGATAATTTGTTAAAATATCCATCGACGGAGGGAGAGGAGGTAGTGTTTGTTTGTTGTAAATTTTTTGGAATTTTTAAATAATTTGTTGGGGTGAAGTGGCGTTTTTTGTCGTCGATTTTTCTGAAATTTAAGGGGAATTCGTTGGAAAATACGTCACCGAGGAGGGGGGTATCCGAACGTTTTTTTATGTTAATTTACAAGAAAAAAAATCGCACGAAGATGTTTGCCATTTTCCATCTTTGGTTGAAATTTGGTGTTGAACGGGGGGGGGGGATTTTGGAATCACCTCGCCCTAATTTTTGCCCAAAAAAAAATATTAGCACCTGTGATTGAAAAATGTCTTGGATAATTCAGGTAATTTCGTGGTTAATTTTTGTATTAAAAATTATAAGGATTTTTTGAGATTTTTTTTCTTCTAAGTAAAAATTAAAAAAAAAGTGAATTTTTGTAAATTTTTTTTAAAATTTAATTTTTGAGTAAATTTAAACACCTTCTCTCCCCTCTCGTCTTCATCGCCTGAAAAACGTTCTTCTTCGTCATTTTAGGGTATTTTTCCAAAAAAATTGATTTTTACCTGTGAAAATTTAATTTCAAGGGGTCGTTCGACTACTTCATATGAAAGTACTTGAGACGAGCTATCAAAAAAGCCATTTGCGAATTTTGCGTATCTCGCATATTAAAGGTGCTACGAAGCTCGAAAGTTTCGTACTTTTTGAAATACCGATTTTGGGCGAAATTTGCGTATGAGCTTTTTGGTCGCGTTTGACCCAAACGTGACGCCAAATCGGTTGGATTTTCAAAAAACGAAAAATTTGGTATAGAGGTGCCTCCGTAATAACGCGATGACTTCGATTACGAGGAAAAATTTACCTTTGTGAATGAAATAACGTTCGGAAACGGTCATGGGGATGAACGTAACCGGAATACTCGAGAATATGGGGACATATAGTGGCAATCAGGGGAAACGGGGGGGATATTAATAGGAAAATGGTTAATCGAACGTGCTTAACATTTCCCGTCGCTTCCTACGCGTAGTGGCTGATATTGAAAATGAAAACACTATCGAAGAACGCGCTGTTTTTGCTTCATTTTTTTTTTAACGTAATTAATTAACGAATACAGCGCGTTAAAAAGATGGTAATTCCGTTAGGGGTTTTTATTGGAAGGATTGAAATTAATAATTTTCATATTGGTTATTTCTTCGCTTGTGTCAAGTGTCCGCATGCGAGTTGTATTTTCTCTCTCTTGTTTTGTTCTCTCGTATAATAGATTTTCTGTTGATCGACTCACGATCGGTGAAGGAAAACGATGGTAACTTAGGTTATGATTTGGGGGAGGGGGACGTGGGAGGCGTTATTGGAATTTTTTAAAACCGAATTACGCGAATAAAACGATCTAAGCGGGCTAATTTTTTTTAGTAGCATTTCGCTTCTTTTTTTTTTCGTTTATTTGGTTTTTTTTTTGGTTTTTTTCTGGACTGGGGGTTGTTATTGTTTTGTTGTGTGTAGCAGCTGAGTTACGTGGCCGAATTGCATGCGCCCACACCATCTACCACCATCGGGTCGGCCTCTTCGCACGTATCCGTCGGCACGAGCACGGCCACTATACCCGTGGACGTGGCCTCCTTAATGAACCCGCACGCCGCCGCCGGATGGGATTGGCAACAGCTGGCCATGTATATTTGGGTCTGTATTTCGCCTATATTTTTCTCTTTTTTAGTACCGACGAAAGAAATTAGGGAGGTTTTTTTCGGTTTACGTGGTTAGACCTCCTGAAATGGTGGAAATAAGGTGCGGTGTGGTTAAAATTATCGAATTGGACACCTTCGGCGGGAGGGATGTAGTGCATGATAATTGTATCGGTATTATTGGTTAATTACATAAACACGGTGTATGTTGTAGTAATGATTTTTCCTAATTTATGGGCATAAGGGAGATTCTTCTGTGGAGTTTGGACGTGTCACTGTTTACAGTGCCTATATGTATCTTTTAATATCGAGTAGTTTGGTGTAGTTTTGCGTTGCGTTTGTGGTGGTTAATAACAGGTGCTGAGATCCGTTCCGCGAGGAGAGGTCGAGGAACAGGCCGAAAGTGAGAGGGATGACTTGGATGTTGAGTCACGTGATTTGAAGGTTCGCTCAGATCACGTTTGAAGAGCTGTATTGTCTTCGGGGAAGATATGCCTTTGAAGTGGGGGTGGGGGAAATTTTTGGATTAACTGCCCTGTGCACCTTCGTTGGTCGTTTAAGAAGCGATATCTTGAATTTTGAATCGAAACGTGGTATTGATTTTTTTTTGTTTGGAATTATTCTGTAATTTTTCATCTGTGATTTGGATAAAATTTCCGTTTGCTCGTTTTGTTAATTTTTCATGATTTTTTGGGCTTTAATTCTCAATCCACTTTGAGTGAATTTAACGTTGAAGGGGAGAGGATGGAAAATGATTTTACTGGGTTTCTGTAATATTACGTAATATTTGGTTTCTATTCAATAAAAATAAATAAATGAGAAAAGATTACAAAAATGATAAAAAATACAAATAAAATTATAAAAAACGAAAAAATTAATAAAAATTGAATAAAATGATAAAAAATAAATAAATTATTAAGAAATGAGTAAATAGAAATTGAATAGTGAAAAAAAAACAAAAAAAAATGTTAAAATAAATTATATAAAAAATATTTTAAAAAATTGAAAAATGAATATTTAAAAAATTCAAACAGTATATTATAATTTACGACAAAGTACATCGATGTAAAGGCAGGAAAATGCAGTGGGGGTGGGGGGTTGTATGTAGACAACAATGGTGGTGTAACAACGAAACGTAGAAAGTGTCAACTGGGTATTTCCAATAAAAACGAAGGTGTTTCCACATATTCAATAATTTGAACGGTGCATATTTACATATACAAACATACCACACACACACTCGCACCTACTAAATACATACACCAACACATACACGTGCTCATTTTATTAAAAACTTCGACTACGACCAATGTGACGAAACGCGGTGGAGAAAAATGGAAAAAATACGTGCGACATGAATAATACACACGATACTTTGTACAATATGGTTTAATCTTTATACACTCTTTGTAATAAATAAAAAAAAATTTCTTCTTTAATTCTGTGTAAAAGTGACGTTCAATGTGTTTTTATAGCGTAGAACTGAGTTTTACAGCGCGTAGCTATATGAAGTGTTTATTTTTTATTTTATTTTTTCATTTTTTATTGTGGATACTTACAGCATGTGTTACACGAATTTATTCTTTGAATATTTTTATACGTAATTTATATTTTTAGATGGTTTTGTGAATTTTTTTCTTTCCTTTGGTCGTGCCAGACTGATTTGGATATTGATGGTGGGATGGGTTTTGTATAGAAAGGGAGGGGGACGGAGATGGTAATGTGGAAACTGTTTTTCAACGAAGGGATAATCATTGCTCGTTTTGTAATTAGAAGATGCTTCTTTTTTTACTCATTTTTATTTTTTTGTAAATTATTTTTGTCTTGATTTTTTTGAAAATTTTTTCAATAAATTATCTGAAAAACTGAGGGGAGGGGAAAGGGGGTCGTTTCTGTTTTACATTGTAATTATTTTATAGAGATAGTGAATAGAAAAATTTTTGGGATTCTGAAATTTGCGAAACTGATGAAAAATAATGTGGAATAAATAATCATCGTATTGAAGAAAAATCAGAAAAAAGTAGGAAAAAATTATTCAAGAAAATAAACGAAAGTTCATAATAAAAATCAAAATTTTGAAAAAAATCACTCTTAATTTTTATTTATTGCCTCGAAAAAAATAGGATTAATTAAAAAGTTGAATTTAATTTTGAAAATTTAAAATAATTTGAAAAAATAAATTGAATTATGTAAATTTTTTTAGAAAAAACGATAAAAAAATAATTTTAAATATTTTAAAGTAACGGAACGAAACAACTGAAAAATTCTAATTACAAAACAATTAAAAAAATTGAAAAAATTTTACCTATCAAATAATTTGAAAAAAATTTCAATCACAGAAAAAACTGAGTTAATTACCAAAAAATATTATTAAAAAAAACTTCTGTGTATTATATGTGAAAAAAAAATAGGAAAAAAATCTAAAAAAAAAATAAAATGAGATCGTGGTACCTCGAAACAGTAAATTTTCACCATACAGGATGTTTTTCTTTTCTTTCTTTTAATAATAAATTGAAATAATTTTTCTATCTATTTTCAACGACGACGTATTTAATTCGGCAATATTTTACAACGTGCGTTTGTTTTTTTGAATTTGTTTTCTACAGAAATTCGAGCGTAAGGAAAAAATCGAACAAATTTATCGCGAAAAGGAACGTCAAAGAATGGAGATCACGCAACGAAAATGGTCGAAACGCGAAGAGCAAGATTTCTACAGAACTGTGTCCACTTATGGCGTCGAATACGACAGGTATTTCTGTATAAAAATGAAGTAGTAAATAAACGACGTCGTTGTATTTGAAATATTGTGCTGATGAGGTAATTTTTATGTGAACAGATCGAGAAATCGTTACGACTGGACTAAATTCCGCTCGATATCGAGACTGGAGAAGAAATACGATGACACGATGACCGAATATTATCGCGCTTTTATCGCCCTTTGTAAAAAAGTCTGCGGGCTTAAGTTATCCGAGGATGAAGGTAGATATTGAAGATGGCGGGCGGTGGTGTAGAGCTTTGTGGTGAAATTCCTGTTTGATTTTTAGAAAGCGCCGATTTCCCGATTGAGATGATCAACGAAGAAAAAGCTCGACGAGCTTTGGAACGTATTAATTTGCTGAATAAAATTCGAGAAGTTATATTGCCTCATCCGTTATTAGACGAACGCCTCAAGTTGTGTCAATTATCAGCGGACGTGCCCGATTGGTGGATTCCTGGCAAACACGATAAAGATCTGTTGATAGGTGTTGCCAAGTAAGTACCCAAAATGGACGATAATACGATGTAGGAGGAGCGAAGATGCTGGAGTTCGGTGGCAGTACGAGATGATGTGGGTGGGAGGGGATGAACATGTGGTATAACAACGAAGGCGATAATTAACGACTTTGTTGTCGTGTGAAAGCGAGATTTCGAAGGGTTGATGGATAAGTTGTGCGCGCTGACGCGTAACATATTTGGTAATGGTGGTTTTCATTATAGGCACGGGCTCGGCCGAACGGACTTCTATATATTGAACGATCCCGAGCTATCGTTTAGGGAGATCGTCAACAAGAACGTCATGTCGGTGGTGACAGGCGCCGGATTCAAGACGGAGATACCGCCGATGGTGAAGACGGAAAAGACCGAAGAAGTGATGCGCGCCGATCAGAACCAAATCGTTGTTACGTTGGAGAAAGGCGAGGGTACGTTGCAAATCGAGAAAATCGGCGTCAAGAAGGAACCAGCGGCGGAAGAGTCCGTTACGGAGGCCGCCGTTACCGTCCCGGCACCAGCAACTCCTGCTGAGACGGTGGTTAAAACCGAGCCCGACGATTCAGCTGCGGCTGAAAATACCGATAAGACCGATGAAACCGTCAAGACCGAAGAAGCGCAAGTATCGGCCGATGAATGTAAACCCGACGAAGACAAGAAATCCGAACCGGAAACCGAAAAGGTGCCCGAGACGGAGGAACCAACCGAAGAAAAAGTACCCGTGAGTGTCATCAGCGTCTAAACGATAATCTAAGCCTAGAACACGAATTTCATCGCGTATTTTTGCAGGAAACCGACAAAGAACCCGAGCCCGTCCCGGAATCTGCGCCGGAACCGGAAGACAAACCCGAAAAAGCCACCGAAGAACCGATGCAAGTCGACGAACCACCTAAAGACTCGTCCGAAATCAAAGAACCAGTCGCAGAAACGAAGGAACCCGAAGAGGAGGCGAAACCAGCCGAAGAGCCTACCGAGCCTATGCTCACCGAAGAAGCTCAAACCTCCTCTGACGAACCACCCAAAGCCGCAACACCTGTTGCGACCGAACCAACACCAGCTTCTCCTAAGGCTACTACCGAAGAAGAAACACCCAAAGAGGACAAGCCCACTGAGATGGAAACCGACGAACCGGCTTCAAGTACTGAAACCAAAACGACGCCGGATGAAGCTCAAGCGTCAACTGAGCCGGAACCTACAGCTACTCCATCCACCACCGAAGAACCGGAAGTAAAAGCGGAAAAAGAAGAGGCGAAACCGGTCGAAGAAAAGAAACCAACGCCGGAGAAACCTATCGCCGAAGTTGTACCGGCAGCTAATACCAAAAAAGAGACCCTAAGCGGGACATCATCGGCTATAGAAAGTGTCGGCAAGTTAAAAGCCATGTTCCCCGAATTGGAAGTCATGCATAAGAGCACCGACGGCACCGAAACCGCGAGCTCGAATTTCACCAGCTCGACTTCGGCCGCCGCCGAAAAGCAAGCGAAGGCTTCTCAGCTCGAAAAGACATTCGCGCAGTTGATCGCTCAAAGTTACCAGAATCCTATTAAATGGCCTAAAGTAAGTAATCGAAATATGAACATTGTTCGGAAAGAAGGTGATTTAACGGGGTTTTCTTCCTCTGCAGGAACACGCGATCATCATCAGATTGCAGCATATCGTCGAATGCGTAGAAAACGGAGAATGGCCGGTGAGTCGTACGTTCTCAGCATATGGTGTGCCTGGCATGAATAGCTTGGATATAGATCGCGACTCGAATACCCCCAAACGCGACTCCTTGACGCCGTGCTCGTTACCAGACGGATCGGAGATGATCACTATTACCACAGATCACGCGTTCGCCGGACGCTCAGCCGGCGGTAGTAATTTACCTGCTGGGGTGTTCACCCCGAATTCATCGTTGTCAATTACGCCCGCTGGACCGGGCGGTATCAAGCGTAAGAGGCATATTGCCATCGATGTGGAAACCGAAAGAGGTGAGTTGAAGATATACATATTGATATATGGAAGGTCTAGGTGAGTTGGAGTCTTCAAAGGTCTCATCCCCGTGTATATTGAAGCAGGAGGCGTTGCCAAAAATACACGAGCTTCTCCCCTCCGCCATTATATTTCTTTTAAATCGTGATTTTCCGTATTAAAAGATGTTTTTATGCTTTCACCCTCCTACCCCCTTCCCCGTCACTCATGTTAGACGCTTTAGCCATGAGACCTTTTTCTTCCTGGGAAATTGCGTTTTGTGGTAATATCTCAGATAAACGAGGCGTTCAACCGGAATTATGTGGTAACTTTTGTACCTCCCCTTTTCTTCCCCTTGACTTCTAAGTTCCATAGTTCGTTCTTTGAAGGGGAAAAATTGAGAATTTCACATTTTTCTGTCTTGAAGTTGACGTTTTGAGGATTTTTCGAGTTTTATTTTAATCGGAAAAGTTTTCAGATGGTTTACTTTCCCCCTCAACTCCTTTGTTTATTTTGATTTTTATCCTGTAATTATGATTAAACATTTTTGGGCAAAAATTTCATTCTAAAAATTTTTTTGACGAGAAGTTTTCTATATTTTTTGTCATTTAAAAAATGATATTTTTTGGACACCCTGTGATTCTTAAAGGCGCAGAACATTTCCAAAAAAAGGTGCAAACAAATTTTCGAATTGAAAATGTTTTTAAATCGAATTTCTCGTAGCGAAATTACATCTCGGGTGGAAAATTCCCCCTTCTCTTCTCTTCAACTTTGCTTTTTATAAAATATTGATCTCAAGGAAATTATGTTTTTCTCGGCGTTTTTTTATGTAATTTTTTTCATTTAAAAAATCAATTTTGGGAACCACTGAGCTCTCTTGAAATAGAAATTACGCGAAAAAAGTCCCAAAATGAAATTTTTGCTGTTACAATCGTGAATTAATCGTTTTAAAATTATTTAGAATTTGATTTTCTTTTTTTAATTTCGTTTATTTGTAGAAATCCGCTGTTTCCTGCCTGTTGCCCTCTCCCCCTCATCTTACATCACTTATAATGCCGATTTTAGTGCAAAAATTTGCGTTATTTTTTCTGACAAGATTTGGGCATCACTTACTTCTTTAAAAAGGGGAAAAATTACATTCCAAAAATTACGGAAGTGATTGGAGTTTGCTCGATTTTATAATAAAAATTAATTACCTTTGATGATGAAATTCGTTATTTCCCCCACCCCCTCCCACCTTCTTGCTCTTTTTTTCTATTGTTAAATCGACTTTAGATTTCAAAGTTTTAGCATTTCTCTGTCGAATATTCTAACATTACAAAAAATTCAATTTTGGACACCACTCGTGATTGTAAAAAAAATATATCGCTTTGAAAAAAATCAAAAAAATTTTTTGCTGTTTTGATTTGAATATGATAATTTTTAAATATTATTAAAAATTAAAATTCTCATGAAGAGATTTTTTTTAGTAACATTTATCCCTCTCCTCCTCTCTCTTCCCAGTTTCAGGGAACAAATTAAAATTATGTTTTTTTCGGTCATTCGTCTATAACCTTAATGATTAGGTAAAGTGGAAAAGATGTCCTCCCAATTCCCCTTCGATGAAGTTTTAGAGAATTTGTGCTCGATTCGACCGATTGATAAATGTAGAATTTTTTTCCGTTTCCAGCGAAATTACACGCTTTGCTGAATAACAACATCCAGGTGGCCCATAGCGGCAAGCAAAGCGCGTTACCGACGTGGGACCCGAACGACGACGACGAGTCACGGTACGTATCAAAGGGGAAGGACGCGCGACGCCGGAAGGAGAACATAAATAACGATGGGATTTCTTGCAGACGCTCGACGCCGATACAAACGCCGCTCATACAGCCTCCGCCGGCTCATCAGCATTCCTCGAGTAGCATGCGTTCGTCGCAAATAACCTCGATGCCGTTCGATTTGAAATTCCATTCGAGCGCACCGAAGACCACGTCGAGTACAACTACTGGTTCGAACATCGCTCCAATGGATCTATCTGCCGGGTAAGTGGTTGAGTACGAGGTGGTTGATGGATGCGGGAGGCGGTATTGATTAAGGATTTTCTTGTATTCGTTGCAGAAGCGGTTCGTCGAAATCGAACGACGGAGGTAGATGCGTCGGTATCGATCTGAGTTCGTCGTCGAAAGGTGGCGAATCGAATGCGATGATGGATGAAGTGCAAGATTTCTCGATGCCGAGTAAAAGCCGGCATAACCAGTTTCAACAACCGGCCGCCTTGGCGAGTGCGTTCCAATCACAAGGTCCCGCTTCGAAGAGCAAGCTGGATGATATGTTGACGAAATTAATGCAGAAGAAGAATTGCGTAAGTATTCGGCATCAAAAGAATCATTCGAAAGGATTGATTTTCGCTAAGAGTGGTATTTTTTACAGCCTGTCCCAGCCGAAGAGCCGGTATTCGGTAAAGAGAAGAAGAAACGTAAACTAGACGAAATCGTGCTCGGATTACGCGAACAGCAGGCGACACCCGGAAGCAACGCGAGCGGCAGCGGGTCCAGCGGCAGCGTTGGCGCCGGTGCCGGCGGCGCCGAAATCATACCGAAGAAATCACCCGTATCGCCGTCGCCAAATTTCGCCTCGTCGAGTAAATCGGCGGCGTCGAATGCGGCCTCGCAGCTGCTGTCGAGATCGTTGAGCGCGGCGGCGGCAGCGGCCGGCGGGAAAGCGTCTGTCGACCTGTCGTCGTACTTCGGCGATCAGCAGTTCTTACTGAAGCATCAGCAGTTGTTCCAGCAACAGCAGCATCAGCAAAGTCAAGGTCATAAAGTTCCTCTGCCCGCCTCGTCGGCGGCGTCTTTGGCCGCCGGGCGTGGTAAGTCTTCGTACGAGGCGATGATCGCCGATTTAACCAAAGGCAACGATATCGCGGCCAAGATGAATAGCAGCGCGTATTCCTCGCATGATGCGAAGGTGAGCACGGGCGGAAGCGGAGGGTGAGGTAGTCGTGGCCGATTATAATATGCTTGATTTACAGGTAAATAAGTGGTTAGCCGAACAACACATGCCGGAACAGGCGTTATCCGCTGATTTCCTGACCGCTCCGAGACGCCGGAGGCCTAGGGTTGATCCGACGTTGCTGGATTGGAAGAAACTCAGCGGCGAAGAGAACGTGTCCGTTATAAATCGCGAAACCGGCAAGAAGGTGAGTGATTGGTTAATTTTATGGATGTGAAAAAGCCCCCCCCCCCGCTCCCGAAGGCGTTTCTAATTGTTTCTCATCTGATTTACGCAGCTAACCGGCAGCAAAGCTCCGACGTTGAAGAAACTAGCCCAATGGTTAAGCGAGAACCCGCAATACGATGTCGATCCGAAATGGGCAGAGCTAGTGAAAGAACGCGGTAACCTGCCACACGATCTGCAGAAACGTTTACCGTCATTGGACCGTAAAAAGGGCCCTGGTAGGCCTCCCATCCTGGCAAGTCCACCGACCTCGCAAGCAGGCGCGATGAGCAGTTCGTCGTTGCCTACCTCGTTAGCGTCGAATCTACCATTTTCGTCATTAGCCTCGGCTGCGGCCGGTTTAGGCGCCATGAATCCGTCGACGTTGCTGAATAGTCTGTCGATGGGTAACTTCGACCCGAAAAATCCACTCCTGTTCCCGTTGGCAGCCGGAGTGCCGAATATGAGCGCCGCCCTGAGCGGTATGGGCGGCCTAGGTAATATGAACATCTTAGCCAACCTAGCCGGATTCAGTATACCAGGCCTGAGCGGCATGGACGGATCAATGAGCGGTGATCACGGTAGCGGTAACCAAAGCGCCGGTGGATCCGGAGGTAATAGCGGTAGCTCCGGCGGTGGCCAGCAAATGAAATCGAACAAAAACAGGAAACCGGATAGCGGCGGAGGAAGCGGTAGTGGTAGCAGCTCAAAGACGCCCGCTGTATCGGCGGCCACCAGTTTATCATCAAGTTTACCTTTCTTCTTCCCGAATCCGAGTTTGTTATATACCCCACTAGGACTATCAGGATTAAATCCGTTCTCACTATCGACCGGATCGTTACCACCGGCCTATGACAGTTTGGCTTTACTGAACGGAGGCCTAGGCGGCATCACGTCGTCAGCATCTCAGACCACGACTACGTCTAGACATAAGAGCAGCACCAGCGGTAGCGGGCGTAATTCTTCGATGGTCACGTCGACCAATGTAACGTCGTCGTCGCCGTCAACCAGTCGACAATCGAGTAGCAGATCCGGTACGCCGCATGCTCAATTCCAAATGCCCGAAAGCCATCTTATGGAGAGTCTGACCAAATCGAGAGGCGGTGAGGGCTCGTCGAAGAGTCGTAATCGCGATCTAGACAGCATACGTCACCTAATGTCCGGCATATCGCCGTTGGGCTTCGATGCGAAGAAATTCAAAGAACATCAGGAAATGTTCGAAAGCATGAATAGTAAATTCTCCCCCGATTTGTTCGCCCGACTGCCGAGTCACGGTGGATCGGACGATCGCGGTAAGTCACATAGTTCACCGAGCGAATTAGTGGAAAAGCTGCTGAAGCGGTCGGCTCCGGTGGAACAGAACGTACCGTCGAGCAGCGAACGTCCGTCGAAACGCGCCAAAGAATCGAGCCCGGTATCGGTCCCGTTGCCGGTGCCGGCGATGAGTAAATTATTCGGTAATGGCATCGCGGCCGCTGCTGCGGCGGCGGCAGCATCTTCCGCCTCCGGTGCACCTCCAACAAGCGGAGATTTCTCCGGCGCCGGTGTTGATCTCAGTGAACGCAAGGAATCCGTTGGTGACGTCGCGATCCAGCTGACCGCATCTGCGAACAAATCCAGTAAACCGGAACGAACGAAGACGCCTGAGATGGCTCCACCTTCGGTGCCGGTGGCGCACGAAGACGAAAAAGCCATTGTCGACGAATCCAAAGAGGAGGCGAGAAGCGCGAAATCCGAAAGCGACGCGGAGCACGGTCCGGAAATTGGCGAAGGTGAGCAGCCAATGGAGTTGAAGATCGAAACGCCAACCTGTGAGTCAACCAGCTCGACTAGTCCGCAGCACTCGCCTTCGGCCGATAAAGACGAATCATCGAATAAGAAACGAAAACCGAGGAATACGAAGAAGAGCTCGGGGGCTGTGAGCACTCCAGAAGATGCGGTGGAAAAGAAGAACCTGAGGAGTAGCGCCGGCCGAGCTGCAGCTGCGGCCGCGGCACGTATCGCCCGCGCCGCCGCAGCCGCCCAAGACGAACAAACCGATTGTAAAAAAGATGACGATGTGTGACGTAATTTTGTGTATTATGTGTAGATTTGTTGATCGATTTTTAAATATTTTCTTGTCGGATTTTTTTTTAATTTTACGACTTTGTGTATTTGTTTACTTTTTTTTCTCTCTATCTTGTTTTTTTTATGTGGTTAAGCAATTGTATAAGGCGGAGTTAGAGTAGTTTTCTGTCGTTTTTAAGTAATTGTTAGATTTTTCTCATGTTTTTTTCTTCGTGTTCGCGCATTATATGTATATAACGTATGTATTAGTGCGGCATTAATTTTATTTTTTTAATCGTGTAAAATAACGTTTAAACGATGTGGTTTTTACAAATTATCGCGATTTCTTTGTTTTTGTTTTTTTTTTCTATTTAAAAAAAAAATTGCTAGAAAAATCAAAATATCTTACTCGAAATTCTAGTGATAATTCGCAATTTTTGTTTTTATTTCATTGTAAAATTAACGGAACGCGGATCGTTGTATTTTAACTTTTTCTGGTTTTTTCTGAATTTTTAATTTTTTGCGACGAATCGACGATTTATAATTCGATTATAGGTTTTATATATTTTACGCTATTTACGTGTACTTTTAATTGTTTATTTTAATTGTTATTGTTATTTTAAACGAATTATTTAACGGACGAAATTTCGTAAATTTACGAAGAAAAAAAATCGAATTTTTTATAAGGAGTATCTAAACGATATCAAATTAGTTAATACCAACGGCCGGATTTACGTGCAGGGAAAATTGAAAAGGAATTTTAAAATGTTTCCGTTGACGAAAAAACGTAGGAAAAATAACCGGAAATGGTTGTTTTACGAGTTGATAAAAAGTATCGACTCTTGTGTATTAATAATTCGTTAAATTTTTGTGTTTTTTTTTTGTCTCGAATCGGTACTTAAAACGCGAATTAAAAAGTCAAAAAAGAAAATCGCTTAACGCATCCGTTTTTGTATATAAAAAAGTATCAAAAAAATGAAAAAAAAATTCGTGTGTATAAATCGTACGTGTGTAATGTGAATTGATTTTTTATAAGTGTGTTATTATGCAATATGAATAAAAGCTCTCTAAAAAAAAAAGATAGTTTTGAAATCGAAAGTAAACAAAAAAGTGTTCGGTAGCAGTTAATTTACTGGAAAAGTTGATGAGTAATCTTAAACGACTTATTTTCGGTAAAAGTTTACTGTGATAGTCTGTTTTTATTTTTTTTTTTCATATTGCACTAACAACTTGGTTAAATACGCTTTTTATTATTGTGATTACGTATAATTTTATTTATTGTTCTTTTTCCTCGATTATTTTTGTAATTTTTTTTAGCGCAATCCCAGTATTGATAATATTACTCCAGTATTACTTGCTGGCTTAGCTGTTGGCAGCTTTTAATTTTTGTGTGGATTTTATTTATTCCATTTTTATTTTCTCTTCTATATATATTTTCTCTCTACTTTTTCTCTCTTTTTTTTCGTGTAAATAATTCTGTTATGAAATTCGGATGCGGAGGTTTATTGGATAATTATTTACGATGTTGTATAATCGTGTATAATTTTTTTTTTCTTTCTTTTCTACGTTATGATATTTTTAGGTTTATATTAATGGTGTATGTGAGTATCAATGTGACCTCTGCCCCTATTCCCCACCCCTGTTTGATACCCGTTTTGGAAATATTTTATCGCGGGTGTAAATTATTTTACGAAGTGCAACATTGAAATGATTCGTGTACGCGTGTGTTTGTATATTCGATATATGTTTATACGATTATATGTTTGTTCTGTCTATTTTTTTTTCTCGGTGTATATAAAATATATATATCACATAATTATTAATTAATTTATATTTATATAAACAAAAATAGGAATACATATTATTGTAAAAATCACATTAAATAAAGAAAATTTCCTAATTGGTTGATTTATTTCGTAGTAACTGGTAACACTGGTATGAACGGAGTTGTTGATTGGTTGCAGGTGGTTGGGGGTATTTGAGGGAATTTTGAACTTTCAAGCGAGTTGAACAGTTGATCACTTGTTGAGTATGGCGGTTGGAGTGAATCAGGGAAGATGTTACGTTAGTTTGAATTCATTAAACAGAATTATGTACGGTGATCAAGTATGGTGATTTTTAGTAATCATGGAATGGAAAGTGTTATCGTTATGTGGCGTGAAATTGTTCGAAATACGAGGGTTTATGGTATTCGAAACAGTTGCGGTTTATTCGGTGGTAAGTAACTAAGTAGTACCTAAGTACGATATTTAATATGATTCGTGGGTGTAATCGATTCGATACATTTGCGGAAGTTTGCTCCTGTACTTCGAACATATTCGTAATGCTTCAAGATTGGTAATCAACTATGATACGACGAAAGTTGAATTTAAGTGCATAGCTAAATTACGAGATACACGTCGCGATTAAATGTAATTGTTCGGTTGTTGGCTGTGTGTATATAAATGTATGTGCACATTGTATACATATACATACCACACAATGTGATAAACGAGTTCCGTAAAGCCACGGGTCGTATTGTTTGTTCGACTGGTTTCAAGTACGAGAAACGAAACGAGTGTACTTGAAAAGTTACGAATATTTTTCAGGTAGTTTCGTATTTCTTCGTTACACGATCAATAGTTCATTTGGGAAATTTCATATGAAGTAGTTGATAATTATTAATTACCATCGAGCTGGAGTGTTATTTCATTGCTTGCGGAGTTGGATACGCGAATATGTATTCAATTGGTTACCGTTGTTGAGAATTTAAATAAATATGCACTTTGTTCTATACGCAATTAGTCATACGTGATTATTTCTGAACAAGTAGCAACGGTTATAAAAATATGAATTTATTCACGATTTACTCAGTTGAATCATACGGTGAAAATTCGAAGCGATAAATAAGTAGATTCACGTAACGAGTGATTACTTCAGTAAATTGTTCAATATTCACGGAACTGTTTGTTATTCACGATTCGACCTGCGTGAATTTTCGGTTTCTTCGATATACATATATTTATATTTCGCTATTTTACCCCTGAAAACAGAATGTGAACGAAAAAACATGACGTAGTTACATATGTACGTGCGACGAAAAACTTTCGTCAAAATTTGAAAATCATCAACGTTTTAATCAAATTGAGAATAAAATATTGAAGTACGCCTACTGAAAAGTAAGAACAGACATCTTTATATTTTTCACTTTCAAATTGTAGACTTCAAGACTTGTGTAATAGTTTGTATACGAATTTTCATAGTTATTCTCTATAAATTCATATTATTACTCCATTTATCATCTCACATCTCGTAAATTAAAAGAAAAATAATTGAAAAACGAGTTAATTGTCATCGACGACGAAAAAGATACAAAAAACGACGTCACCTAATCGTGAAAAAAAAACATAAAACCCGTAAATTACTCAGTAATTACCGCGACACCGCATTTAAGAAATACCAACGAAATACCCATTCTGCATGATTTAATCTGTGATTCGGTTTCAATGAACGGGGCGGAGAAAAGGCGGAGCAATTGCAGGTTTCCGGCTGAAAAAGCGGTTCCGCGATAGAATGCAGGTAAGCCCGCCGTCTCGTTGGTGGTTCGATTGTCGCTGTCGGTCTATTTCGTGTTGGAGATTCGTAAAAACGACGTTCATTATTTGAAAACGATATCGCGGGTGCAGGAGTGAGCTGTGGCGCTGTATTTCATTGTACATAAGGTGAATTCTCGTTTGCCGTATACACTCGTAATTATAATTATTTAATTTTTTTCACTCGTCCGCGTAATATGTGTTTTCGCTACTTATTTTTATAATAAAATGTAATTTTTTATAACGTAAATTCTGTTCGAAAAAATACTCCGGAGTTGTAACAAGAGAAAATGGTAAGTTGGCTTTGTTTCGTATTATCAAACAAAAACAAGATGGCGGACGAATTTCGCTTTTACGTTGTTTACTCTGGAAATTGGATTTTTTTATTTTAACATTCTCGTTTTTACGCGTGAAGTGGCGGATTCGCGATATATTTCGATGGTACGTCGGATTAATTCAAAATACGGGGATTTTTTTCGAAAAATTAATTAATTACGTATTTATATATGCGGAGCGATGTATTGTGTTTGTGTTTCTACACATGTTTTTCAAAATCAATGGTGGGGTGTAACGTTTGGAAAAAAGTTCCGGTTTTTTTCATTTTCTATGTTAATAAGGGTGCTTTATGGTGGGAATTGAGTTAAATACGTGGCTTAAGGGAAGTAGAATCGATACGAGTGATGAAATTAATCATCGTCAGGTGTAACTCGTTGTATGCTCGTGTGCAATGACAATTACTCGGGCCATTGAATATCTAAAGTAATTGGTTTTTTGTAATCGAATTAATATTTTTTTCGCCTATTGATCGAGATATTCGAATTGAAATCGTGCCCGTCAAATTATTCGCCAATTTTGGGACATGATTTGTATTCAACTTGGAGAGAGAAATTTTAAATGGATGAGCCCTCGAAGTTGATTTTTAAATATTCTTTAATTTGTTTCGAAATGTAACGTTGAATTTCCGAAACACGAAACGATTTAATTCGCCTAACGATAAGCTCGATTTTATCATTTGGTTATCGATATTTAGGACTAATGGTGTTAAATATTTTACAGTTGTAACGTAATAGTGTCCTGAATGGAAAGGGCAAAAAGTGATAGGTGGAGTTGTCAATTTTTACACCTAGCAACAGATGGCAGGTGGAGTACATGCTTCTTCCCCTGGCTCTGCAACTGTCACACATCAGGTAAATATGAGTTTAGTCAATTATAAAAATCCATACTAATGTTTGACCGTTTAGATGGGACACTCGGTTCTTCGTTCGGAGTACTCTCTGCATCTAAATGGAGAAACGAGTACTACGAGGAAACGTAAATCTAGTTCGGATGCTGCTTATCAATTGGATTCGAAACGAAAACGTATTTATAATCATGTACTTCCCGATATGATTATCGAAAAGGAAAAATTCACGTATATTTCGTTATTGGACGAGTACGAAGGAGGTGACGAAAATGATTTTATCGATTTCGTCGATAAAAATTACCCGGAGACGGAATTACCATTTTTTAATCCGCATCAACCTAATCCAAAGTTCTTATCGGATGAACCGGATCATTTGAAGGATTATTTGGCCAATGCCTCCAAAGATATCAAAGGTATGTTTCCATGTTAGGTTTGTAATCGGCAAAATAATCATTTTATTTACGTAGTTAAACAAGAACCCAGTGAATCCAAGAGATCTTCGCGTCGAACTGATTACAATTCCAAAGCGTATTCTCCGATCGTGTTACTCAAACCTTTATCAGGACCGGTTAATCACGTGGCTGATAATAATTCGCAGCAAATTGCCGCCAAAGCTAAGCAGGTGAGGAAGTGTTGATTTAGCGATTCGATGATGATTTCTGGCAAATGATTTCGACGAAATATGATTCGTTTGTACGAGGCATTTGTCTGAGAATCGTATTAATTTATTTCCACTTCGATGATGATTTCTGGCAAATGATTTCGATGAAATGTGATTCGTATGTACGAGGCATTTGTCTGAGGAGTATTTTTAATTAATTATTCTCATATTTCGAGGGTAAATTCGATGATGATTTCTGGCAAATGATTTCGATGAAATGTGATTCATATGTACGAGGCATTTGCCTGAGAATTGGCCTTTGAACGAAACGCCGTCGAGATTGGATGATTCGATGATGATTTCTGGCAAATGATTATTTCCAAAGTGATTCATACGTACGAGGCATTTGCCTGAGGGTGTATTCCAACCGTCGATGGCGTTTCTGTATTTAAATAAAGTCTCAGGATGAATTACCTATTTTGTTTCAACTTTTCGATATTATTTTCCGTTGATTAACGAAGAATTTGGTATTTCCAGGAAGCGTATGTACTCCAAAGAGTGGCGGAACTGCAGAAAAACGGATTATGGACGGAGAAGAGACTAACAAAGGTGCAGGAACCACCGCGAACCAAAGCTCATTGGGATTACGTGCTCGAAGAGATGGAATGGCTGGCCAATGAATTCGCCCAGGAACGTAAATGGAAGAAAACCGCGGCCAGAAAGGTAATTTCGAGGTTTACAATAGGTGCAACGCCAAGACTGATGATTTCTCCCGCAGAGATCACGAATGGTTCAGAAACATTTCCAAGAACGCGAAGCGTTAGTTTTAAAGGCAGCTAAAGCGGTTGAATTGCATAAACGAAGGATCGCCAGTCATCTTGGTAAAATGGTGAAATTATTTTGGAGCAATGTGGAAAAAGTAAGCTGAATTTATGCGGATTTAGTAAGAAATCATATAATACCTCGTTTCCTTCGTAGCTGGTCGATTTCAAACAGCAGACGAAACTTAAAGAGAAACGTCAACAAGCGTTAGATCAACATCTTAGCTTTATTGTCGATAAAACCGAAAGATACTCGTCGTTGGTGGCCGAAAGTATGAATAAATCCGCCTTATCGTATATTCAAGATAACAGCAGGTCGCATTCGCCCGATGAGAATTCCGATGGTATGTTGATTTTTGGGAATATCGAAATGATGTGTTATCCAAAGAACAGGTTTATAAATTGTTTACTTTTTGCAGCTGAATTCGAACCTAATCAAAGTTCCAGCGACGATGAAGAAACCATCGAAGCGGAAGAACGCGTCAGAGGTTCGAATGTCGACCATGGCAAAGAAATCGAGATGCTTAAACGAGAATCCGAGTTACCTTTGGAAGATCTCCTTAACGAGTTACCAGCCGAATACTTGAAAAATATCGACATCGCGACGCCCGAGTGCTCGAAAAGTACCGACGGAGGTGGTCCTTCTAGTGACGAGGTGAATATACCGCAGAGCTCGTTTTTACCAATTTTTCTACCAATTTTCAGTGTTAATTTCTATTTCTAAAATTTTTTTCACGTTTATAGAAACACATGGACGATGATGACGAGTATAAAATGGAAGCTGATGAAAGTGACGATGAATCTACGTTGCTCGAGGAAGAGAAAAGGCAGGGGAAAGTTGACTATAAATCGGAAATCGCGGAATTAGAGGTGAGTCGAGAATTTTTTTTGAATTTGCGATGTTTTTGGGTGATTTCATATTTTATTCGTGCGTAAATTTTCGTGTAATTTTTTAAAGATTTTTTTTGTTGCTTTTTTTTCGCGTTTTCATTTTTTTAATAATTTTTTTCTAAATTGAAAAACAATTCCGAATTGCATGTTTTTTAGTTGATTTTTTTCATCCTTTTTGTTGGATTTTTTTATTAATTTTATTCGTGTAAAAATTTTTTAATAATTTAAAATTTTTTCCTTTTTTTTAAATTTTTTGTTATGATTTTTTGATTTTTTTGTGTAATCATCATTTTTTGGATCAAATTACGATTTTTTTTGAATCGCGTTTTTATTTATTTTATTGCTGTAAAAATTTTCAAACGATTTTTTGATACTTTTTCTTGTTTTTTTCATTTTTTCTTTTCTTTTCGTAGTTCTTTTTTGACTAGATTTCTAAATACATTTTTTTAAACAATTTTTTTCATCCTTTTTTGTCAATTTTTTTATTAATTTTATTCGTGTAAAAATTTTTAAATCATTTAAGAATTTTTTTTAACATTTTGTTTTAATTTTTTGATTTTTTTTTGCATAAGTATCATTTCTTGGATGAAATATTATTTATATTGAATTTTTCTCAATTCGCTTTATAGAGCTTCATTTAATTTTTTTAAATCCAAATTTTTTCAGTTTTCGCTTTTTCGTCTATTTATTTTTTCGTTTTTTATTTCACGTGATGAATTTTCAATCGTTTATTTGGTATTTTCATCATCGTTGCCTTTTCAAATTCTGTTTATTTTGAGTCATAATTTTTTCCATTTTATAATTTTTTTCCTATTCATTTTTTTTAATTCAATTTTGAATTAATTCATCCACGAATTTATATTTATCCCTTCATTTTATGTTCGATTGAGATTTTATCTTAATAAACGTTTTCATTCTTTTTATTTTTCTATTTTTGAGGATTTTCATACTTTTTTTCGATTTTTAAATATTTCTATATTTGTTTTCCTCTCATTTACTTGGGATAATCTTTAATGATTCCTTTTTCTTTTTTTTGTGAATGATTGATTTTTCTATTTTTTCTCTCGTCTTTTTTCGGAATTATTTTTGCTTCATTTTTTTGTTTTTTTCTGTTTATGAAATATCGAAAAATTCGTCAAAAATGTTCAACAAGATTATCGATCCTTCTCTTTCTTCCCCCTCTCCGCTTCCACCTTGCTGTCGTAAAACGTCAGAGCTTTAGGCTTTTTTGGATTTGAAAAAAGAACAGAAAATCGCGTAGCGTTACTTTTTGGTCTCTTTTTTTCTCGCGATAGAGAACTTATCTTCGACGTTTGTTACATTTCAGGCGGATAATAATCTTAGTATCGACGAATTAATGAAAAAATACAGCGCGGAAGAGCCACGAGCTGGTACGAGTTCGTCGACGTTACCTTCGTCGCGTTCAGGTAAGCAGACGAGACGATACCGACGTCGCACTGGACCCCTTATCGAACCGGATTCGCTGTTTTGCAGATAGTTCATCGCCGGAGAGTACAGCCGACGAGGAGAGTAACGCGGATAGCGACGACGAGAACGAAAGTACCGTTGATAATACCGACGACGAGGAGGATGAAGAGGACGACGAAGATGATGAGGAGAATAGCGACGACGACGACGGCAGCGACGGGCTGATGTCGTTGCTGAAAGACAGCACGCTGGTATGTGGAATTCGTGGTAGTGGGAAGTGAGATACGACGAGTTATGGCGAGATTTCTCTCTCTCTCTATGATTTATAGGAAAACGGCGACATGAACGAGGAAAATACGGACGAGAAAATCGACGACGTGGCGGCCATCGCCGAAAGTATTCAGCCCAAAGGAAATACATTGTCTTCGACTAGTGTCGTAACCAAAGTACCGTTCTTGTTGAAGCATTCGCTTCGCGAATACCAGCACATTGGTTTGGATTGGTTGGTTACCATGTACGAGCGTAAATTAAATGGTATTCTGGCCGATGAAATGGGTCTCGGCAAGACCATCCAGACCATCGCGTTGTTGGCTCATTTAGCTTCCGATAAAGGTAAGTATCCCACGACACGAGCAACCGATGATGTTATACGTAATGCTAATGGAGTTTTTGCCTTTTCCAGAGGATTGGGGTCCTCATTTAATTATAGTTCCTACGTCTGTGATGCTCAATTGGGAAATGGAATTTAAAAAGTGGTGCCCGGCTTTTAAAATATTGACTTATTACGGTAATCCGAAGGAAAGGAAATTGAAAAGATCAGGTGAGTTGAGGAACGAAAAAGATCGAAATTTACCGATTCGAAGTTGGTCAATCTACGTCGCCTGTTACTTTTTGCGCAGGTTGGACGAAACCGAATACATTCCACGTTTGTATTACGTCGTATAAATTAGTCTTACAAGATCATCATTGCTTTCGGCGAAAAAAATGGAAATATTTGATCCTAGACGAAGCGCAGAATATCAAGAATTTCAAATCGCAAAGATGGCAGAGATTGTTGAATTTCGATTCGGAAAGGTGAGCGGATGTCTTTCGTGTTCGAATTGTATTTTACATTTTTCTTCCAATGTTTTAGTTTTTTGAAACGCTCACGATATTTCTTCGCATTTCGATGACGTGTATCGATTTAAAATTTCTGTGTGACGTCATCGATGTGGTAATTTGAAGGGGGAGGGGGGAGGGGTATCATGTGAAAATTTACTTCGATGAAAAAATTGTTGGGAATCAGAGAATATAATTTTTCCTCAATTTTAATTCACCCTCGTCACATTAATCCTATTTTTTGTAAAAAAAATGACGTCATTGACGTGTACGATAAAATCGGCGACTTTGCAGGGTGTCGATGACGTAATCAGTTCTTTTTTGTTGTAAAAATACTCCAATTTTTAACCGTAGAAATTTTTTTGTGAATTTTTTCCGTCGTTTTTTCAGATTTTTCGTGAATTTTTTTTCAACAGTTTTTCTCGGCAAAAATTTAGATTTTCATTTTCGAGGTTTTTCTGAATTCCTCCCTCCGCCACCCCTCCGGAGGGGTCCATCATTTCTCTATCCAGGTATATACCATTTTTGAATGACGTCATCGGTTTTTTGTTCGAGTTAAAATTTAGAGATTGAAGACGATGGGAGGTATTGATTTACCATCTTTGAAATTTTTTGGTATTTTTCTAGCATTTTTTATTGTATTTTGGCAATTTTTTGAATTTTTTTTTTGATCTAATTGCACTTTTTTTCAATTATTTTTGGAGATTTATTCGTAAATGTTTTTATTTGGTTTTATTTTTTGTGAATTTTTTTGATTTTTTTTATTAATTTTTATCGGCAATTTGGAAATTGCCAAGTGGATTTTAATTTTTTCGGGTTTTTCTCTACTTTGCCCCCCCCCCAACGTCTTATTTCCATTATTGAGCTGTATATCTTTTTTTTTAATGTAAATGACGTCATCAGTGTTTTGTTGTGGTAAAAATTGTAGATGATGAATCGCGTTGATTTTTGTTACGGAATTTCACGATTTTTCTATCATTTTTTGTCGACTTTTCGCAAATTTTTTTTTCTCTTTCTAGGTTTATTTTTGCACCTTTTTTCGGATATTTTTTTTTGAAATATTTGCTTAGATTTTTTATGATTTTTTTTCACTTTTTGTTGATAATTTTTCTCAGTGATGAGTTCGCGAGTTAGACGGATTGAAAATTTCTTGGTTCTTCGCTCTGTCTCGCCCCCCCCCCTTCCCGTCAATTTTATCAAACCTCAGATTAGATGATTTTTTTGCCGAAATGACGATGAAGTCATCATTATTTTTTTTTGTTTAGGTAAAAGTTTTATGGAAAATGAAAGTTATTTTTTCAACCAATTTTCAATTTTTTTTCGTCTTTTTCCTATAATTTTTCTGTTAATTTTTTATCATTTTTTTTGTTTTTTTTCGTTTTTTTTGTTTGGGCTCTTTGATTTACTTTTACCCTTTTTTTCGATAAATTTTTCAATTGTTTAGATTATTTGTTATTAATTTTTGTTTTTTTTTAAATAATTTCTCTCCACGATAAATTCTTAAGTTAGATGAAGGTTTTGATTTTTATAAAAAATTATCGAGATCTTTGTCTTCTCTTCTCCCTGCCTCACTCCCCTATGCCGCTGTTTTGTCGAAACGTGAGTTAAACTTGAAAACGTTGGTTTTCGCACTTCGCATGTACTTCATTTCGCAGTGTTGCCATTTTTAGAAAAATTGCTGCGTGAGAAAATTGATCGATGGAAATTGTAACGAGAAAAACAATTGAATCGTGAAAAAAATTCATCGTAAAATCGTATCGAACTAAGCCGATATTTGTGTTTTTGACCTTTACAGACGTTTGCTATTGACCGGTACACCGCTGCAAAATAACTTAATGGAGTTATGGTCGCTGATGCATTTTTTGATGCCGAACTTATTCGCTTCTCATCACGAATTCAAAGAATGGTTTTCGAATCCGGTCACCGGCATGATCGAGGGTAACGCCGAATACAACGAGAATATCATCAAGAGACTGCACAAGGTGAAGTCATCGTCGAGAGTGGATTTTCACCTTAGGACGCGTCCTTGTGGTTTTATTAATTGTTAATTTCGTTCGAATAGGTTCTGAGGCCGTTTTTATTGCGAAGATTGAAAACCGAAGTAGAGAAACAGTTACCTAGTAAATACGAGCACGTGGTTATGTGCAGGTTATCGAATCGACAACGATATTTGTACGATGATTTTATGTCGCGGGCTAAGTAAGAATTGTGGTATTTGGGATTTTTTTTCCCCGGCAAAGTAGTCATTGTTATGTGTTTTTTTCTCTTTTTTTTAATTTGTTTTTTGCATTATGCAGAACGAAAGAAACGTTATCGTGTGGTAATCTGTTGAGCGTTATCAACGTGTTAATGCAACTGCGTAAGGTTTGCAATCACCCGAATCTATTCGAGGCCAGACCGATCATATCGCCTTTTCAGATGGATTCGCTGCATTACCACACAGCGTCGTTGGTCTACGGAGCACTAGATTATTCGCCATTTGAGGTGAGTTCGCTCTGTGACGAGCGTATCGACGATTTCAAGGCGTTTATGAGACGTGTATAAATGGGAAGCGCATGATTGGCGTAATTGGATCGACAATTTGACCTTGAAAAGCGAATTTGGCGAATGGTATTTTTCGGCGATCACGTACGATTTCAATTATGTACGAATTACGATTTAATTGGCTCGTCTAAAGCGCGATAAATGAGGCAGCATGAGGATATGGTGATTGGCGCGATTATTGGTAACGAGCGGATCCCGTGTTTGGGGCGTCGAGTTGGTTATCTTCTTTGTGATATGGTTAACGAACGAAATCGAACGATGGAAGCGGTGGGAGACGAGGTGTGGATTTAATTGAAGCGTCGTGCTAAGAATTAAGATATCAATTTAGCTGCGAATTTCGTGGTAATTCTATTCGACAGATTTAAGGCGATAGTTATGACGAGCGTGAGTTAAAGCTTTTGGAATTCTATCAGAAAATCGACGAAGGGAGAGAAGAGTGTCTTGAACATTTTACCACAAAAAAACGAAGGGGTTTTTTTAAAAAAAAATTTTAACCTTTTCAAAAATACTGATGCTTGGGAGGAGCTCTTCACTTCGACATTTTCCAATAAAAACCCGATCAGCTATTTCTTCCCATCGTCTCTGACCCTTTTAAAATTAATTGTTGGCGATATTTTTGTGTTTTGTTTTTTTTAAACAACGTTTTTATTTATTTTTTCTGTATAATAAGTAATCAATTTATTAATTTTCTATCGCCTTTTATTATTTTACTTCTCTCTGCTTTCATCGTTTACCCTTTTCAAATTAATTTTCGGAGATTTTTGTTGTATTTGTGTTTTTTGCGATTTTCCTATCTCCTTTTTCTGTAAAAAAATCTGTCTTATTTTTTATCAATTTTTTACTTTTTGCGTTCCTTCCCTCCGGCTCATGCTTCTTTTTAAATTATTTTTTACGATATTTTTGTGTATGATTTTTTCAAAGTAATTTTTCTGCCTTTCCTTTTTTTTTTAAATAAATTAATATTTGACGATATTTTTGTATTTCGTATATTTACAATTTTTTTAATTTTCTTTTTCTGTTTAAAAAAATAGATCAATTCATTTTTATAGATTTTTCTCTTTTTGCGTTCCTCGAAAAAATTATTTTTTTTTATTTATTCGTCAATTTTTCTACTTTTGTGTTCATCCCCCCCTCCCGCACCTGAACATTTTTTTCGAACACTTCATTTAACGTCGTTTTTTTTAACAATTTCTTTATTTTCTTTTTTTGCGAAGAAATTGAATTAGTTTATTTTTTTATCAATTTTTCTTCCTACAGTTCTCTCCTCTCGCCCCCCCACTGTTTTTAAATTAATTTTTTGTAATATTTCTCGTTTTTTTACAATTTTTTTATTTTCTTTTTTTATAATGCATCGATTTTTTTCGCGTTCCTCCCCCCTCACCTCTGTCCCTTTTTTTGAACCAATTTTCGATGACATTTTTTGTGTATGTGTATTTTTTTAAATAGTTTTGTCATCTTTTTTTTTGTAAAAAAATTAATTTTCTTAATTTTTTCATCAATTTTTTTTGTGTTCCTCCTCCCTAACCTTCCCTTCTACACCTGAACATTTTTTTAATCACTTCATTTAATGTCATTATTTTTTTAACAATTTTTTATTTTTTTTATAAGGCATCGATTTTTTTTACGTTTTTCCCCCTCACCTTTGTCCACTTTTTGAATCAATTTTCGATGACATTTTTTGTGTATGTGTGTTTTTTTAAGTAGTTTTGTTATCTTTTTTTTGTAAAAAAATTAATTTTCTCAATTTTTTATTCAATTTTTTTATATTCCTCCCCCTTCTCTTTCTTACACCTGAACATCCTTTTAATCACTTCATTTGATGTCATTGTTTTTTAACATTCTTTTTATTTCCTTTTTTTTATGAAAAAAATTATTTTATTTATTTTTTATGAATTTTTTTTCTTACGATCCACCCCTCTCGCCCCCTGACTATTCTCAAATTAATTTTTGGTGATATCTCTCGTCATTTTTCGCAATTTTTTTATTTCCTTTTTTCATAACGCATCGATTTTTCTCGTTTTGAGTTCCTCCTCTCTCGTCCCTGTTTCCTTGCGAAGTAATTTTTGACGGAATTTTTTGTGCATTTCTTTCAAAATAATTCTTTTGTGAAATTTCATTGATTTTTTATCGGTCTCTTTTTTTTAAACAATTTTTCCTTCATATTTTTTGTTGAAAAAATGAATTTTTTCAATATTTTGATTTTTTTTTGACGACAGCACGTGAGCCTGGAATCATTAAATTTACGTATCGCGAACGTCGAAGAGAAGCTGACCGCTTGGAGCGTGTATCGCGCCAAGAAGCTACGCTACCCGCGAAAATTAATCGAAGAAGTGGACGTAGCACCGGAAGAAGCCCCCGCGCTGCCAAGGATCTCTGTAAACGTGCACTCGAAGGTGCAAGCGATTAAAACGGAACCGTCGTGTAACCTCGGTACGGTGAAATTGGTAAGTGTTCCTTCTGTCGATGGTGATTCGGAATCGGCGAACGATTACAATGACGCGGTTCATGCGCAGAATAACACGGTGGCGAAGAGGGACTCGAAAATAACGTCGTATTTCAAAACGTCGCCGCAAACGGTTACGGGCGAGGTGCCGAAGATGACGATATATCGAAATGTGGTTTCGTCCGACGATGCGAATAGTAAGTACGGTCGCCGAAGACGCAGCGCGATGAAGTTCTAACGAGGGGTTTTTAAAATTCAGATTTGGCTGTGAAACAAACGAAGCCGTCGGACGGTCTGAATTACACGTTCCAACTCAAGGCGACCAAATTGAACGCGATTACGCCGGCGAAAATATGCTTCACGCCGGCTGGCTCGAAGATACCGATACAGGCGACGGTGCTGAAGAACGTGATACCGACGACGTCGGTGGGCGGCGTCGCGAAAACGATGGCTGTGGCGAATATGGCGAACATGGCGAACGCGACCGGCGCCAAGGTGAAGCTAAATAGCGCCTCGCAGCCGCAGATCATCCAAGCCGGTGCCGGAAAGCAGACTTTCATTTTGAATGCTTCGGTGGCGAAGGCTATACTGCCGACGACGACGAGTAAGTAGCGGTGTGCTGAAGGTGTATCTGTTTTT